>CAUYRT010058603.1:0-39496 GCA_963574885.1 Lepilemur ruficaudatus | reverse complement strand
CAGCATCAAAGGGCTCTCTTGCCCTCTGTCTCCTGACTGAGCATGGCAGGAGCACTGAGGGAACACACATAAGGTGGCCCAAAGGACAGATAGCCCCCAGCCTGGGGTGAGGGTGTGGAGCTGGGGTGAGCAGGGTCTTCCTGGGAGAAGTGGAGATCCTCACCATGGAAATAACACCCGTTCCTACTTCACAGGGCTCTGGAGATCACGTGACATATGCTTGTGGCTAGCTTAGCACAGTCCTGGCTCACAGTGGATGCTCAAGTAAATGGCAGCTCTTATGTTACTATTATCATCACCATCATTATTATTACATTATTATCTTGCTCACTCTGCAGAAATAAAAATGCCCTCTTCTCAACTTTAGAATATTTTGCAAATGAAATTATTTTCAAAGGATGCTGACTGCCTATATATATTTAAAAAGCACAACAGGTAGCTGGGCACGGTGGCTCATGCCTGTAATTCCAGCACTTTGGGAAGCTGAGGTGGGAAGATCACTTGAACCCAGGAGTTTGAAACCAGCCTGGGCAACATAGCAAGGTCGCGTCTCTACAAAAAAATTGGCCAGGCATGGTGGCGCGTGACTATAATCCCAGCTACTTGGGAGGCTGAGGCAGGACGATGGCTTTAGCCCAGCAGTTTGAGGTTGCTGTGAGTTTTGATTGTGCCACTGCACTGTAGCCTGGGCTACAGAGGGAGACCCTGGTGCACACACACACAAAAAGTACAACAACAGGAAACAAAAATTCTTCCCTTTCCGTTGACTTCAGGACAGAAACTGACTTTGGGAATGACAGATTTGTATCCACTCAGGAAGAAATGGATTTGAAAGCTCCGTGTTAAGTTTTTATCTCAAACTTTTAGCTATTTTCTCCATTCAATAATAGAAAACAAAAAACAAGGGATATTTAAAAAACTGTTTAAAACACCTAGTTTGGTTCTCCTGAAAAGGCCAGAAGAAAGGACAATAATTCACATTTTACTCGAGCAACCCCAAGTTTGCTGGAAGTACGAAAGGCAAGGCAAGATGCATTTAGAAGTGAGCTCGGGGTGAAAGACTGTGTGGGGACCGCCAGGCAGCCTTTACGCTGGACCTCAAAAATAGCATCTGTCCCCTGGATATTTTGGGAGTGTCCTCAGCAGAACATGGCAGGAACCAGGGGCCTGTTTGGACATCTCCTCCAAGGGCGCACCTCAAGAATGCATGACCCGTTGGCCCCTTGACCCCAATCCCCACCCAGGCCCCAGAGCTGTGTCAGCAGCAGTATAAATGGTACAGAGATAAAGGGAGACATTTAGCCATCCGGAAATCATCTTCTAATTTAAGAAGCAAGCTGCAAAATATCTTTCTCCCTTAATGGCTTGTGTTGGGAATTCAGGTTTTGAACCTCTTCTCTTGTCAGGCCTCCAAAAATGGCTTCGTGTATTAATAGAAGGCGAGTATGAGGCTTTGGGGACAAGAGGGCTGTGGGCTATGGGTCTTAGATCATCTAGAATCAGAAGATTAAGACCATCAGAGCCCTTTCTGGCCCCCTTTGTTTACTCCAGGCTTCCGCTGGGGCGTCTAATCACCCCATCATTGCTGCTATTTTGCGGTAATTATTAAGCACTTCAATACTTGCACAAGGAGGTGCAATCCTTTAATTACATTACTCCCTGCCTCATTGTCAGGAGGCGAGTTGGAATTGTTCTCCCTGTTTTGCACAAAAGAAAATGAAGGCCTGGGTGAGCGAACAAGTTCAGGGTCAAAAATTAGTCAGCACAAGGGAGATGGCAGGGTGTGGGCGGGAATCAAGTAGGCACTAGTTCCAGCCCAGCTTAAATTGCTTGGAGGTCTAAATTCAGGGCGTGTGCTTCATTCTTGAAGAAGTAGCTGAGGAGTGTGTGCGTGTGGTGTCCGTGTGTGCTTCCATGTGTGCATTTGTCTGTGCTGGAATGTCTGTGTGGTTCGTGAGTCGGGCTGGGTATGTTTGTGTATGTTTGTATTTCTGTGTTTGTGTGTTCGCCTATGTGCTTCTCTGTGTGTGTCTATATATCTGTCTGTGTTTCTGGCCATGTGTATCGAAGGAGGGACACTGGTGGGAGATGGAGGGTGATCAGGAGACGGGGAGGGTCTAGTTAATAGAGCTTGGAATGGCAAGGGTAGAATCTCCTTAGAAACCATCTGGTCCATACTAATGTCTCCTTGTTAATTTGGGTAGGTGTGATAATAGCATGGTGGTCTCATGAAAAAAACAAAAATGTGTGCTTCAGATATTTACTGGTGAAATGACAAGAGGCCTGCTATTTGCTTTAAAATACTCTAGCAAAGAAAGAGCAAGTTGTAAGGAGAGAATAAAAACGGGATTGGCAAAGTGTGGGTAATTACAGAAGATGGAAATCCAAGAGTTAGTCATATGGTTCTATTTTTGCATAGGTTTGAAATTTTCCATAATAAATTTTTTGAGATCATATAAACTGGTCGCTACAAACTGGTATCCTGTGGGTAAAATGCCGCTCACAAAAATCTTGCTTCCCTTTTAGATGGGGCCTTCGCTCTCCTTGCCCCAGTCCCCACCGTTCCCTATTGTAACCTGACACTGTTTATCATCGCTCTTGGGTCACTGTTTCTTTTTCAGTAGGATTAAGAGGAAAGGCAATGAATAAGTTCTCTTAGGGCAGAGACTGTTACTTTCTCTCCAGATGTCCAATCTCCACTTCTTTCTTACTAATAGAAACTCCTGCACTATCGGGGGTGGTGATGTATTTAAAAATTGCATTTACCAACTTCTTGTGAAGCTAAGAGTTGCCCAGTGTTTTTCAACCAAGGGTGACTTTGTCCCCCAGAAGACATTCGGCAATGTTTGGAAATGGTTTAAGTTGTCACAACTTGGGGGAAGGGCGAGTGGGGGGGTTTACTGACATCTAGTGGGTAGAGGCAGGGATGCTGCTAACAGTCCTACAATGCACAGGATTTCCTCCCACAGCAAAGAATTATTTGGCCCAAAATGTCAATAGTGCCAAGACTGAGTGGCCAATGCTTCATAAGTGGAAGTTAATGGTAGTGTTTCCAAGGAAGCCCTTTGGTGCCTTGCCATTCTCCCTGGAATACAAGCATGATGGCTGGAGCTTGAGCAGCCATTTTAAGCAGACCTTGAGAGAAGGGATGATCTGTGCTGAAGATGGAAGGAAATGGGATTCCTGACATCATGGAGCTGCCATACCTGCTCCTTTGAATGCAGACTTCCACACATGGTTTTATGTGAAAGAAATAAACCTTTAATTTGTTTAACCCACTAGAATCAAATCTCTGTTGTCAGCCAAGCACAATTTCTAAATGATTAATCTCTATACTCAGTTCTCTACGCTAATGGAGAAAGGAAAGATAGACTAAGAGAGCCACTTGTTTAAAGAAGAAAAAAAAGGAGAAAGCACATTTTCTATAACAATAAAACAGTCCAACCCCCTCATTTATGTCACTTTTTGGCCCCTGGAGGCATGTAAGTTTGCAACTCCTGGACTGCTCGAACTCCTTAACCAAAAAGATGAGGAAATTGAGGCCCTCAACAGGTAAATGGTGACCTGGGGGCTAATCCACAACCTGGTCCCGCTCTCCCCACATTTCCAAGATGCCAAGGCCCATGTGCTGGTAAGAATGTGGTTCCACAGCTAGAACACTTTGGTTCCACCATTTACTGGCTCCGTGACTTTAGGGAGCTCCCTTAACCTCTCTGTTCCTGTTTCTAATCAAAACAAGGATGATGATACAGGCACCTGCTGCCTAGGGCAGTTAGGAAGGATTCACATCAGTCAGGGGGCTGGCAGGAGAGTTTTATAAACGGATTGTTTGTAAAAGTATAGGTGGGGTGTAGGGACCCCAGGGATGCTGCAACATCCCAGGGCTAATAACAAAAGGGGTTTGTCACAGCTACATAGTGACAGAGGAGGTGGTTACAACCCCTGCATAGTAACAGTGGGGATGTTACCACGATTTCCAGATCTACGTAGTGGGAGCTCTACAGAGAGGCTGCCTGACACAAGCTGTGACCTCCTTCAGTCAAGGGACACAGTAGCCCATGGTGACCCAACAGGAGAGCTAGAGGAATAAATACCCAGACTTAATCTGCTCCCGGCCTCCCATCTGCCAGTGTCTCCCACTGGACAAACGCAGTCAGGAGACAGAGGGCAAGAGAGCCCTTTGATGCTGTCCACAAAAGTCACAGCGGACAGTGCAGAAGGCTGGAGATCAGGACTTGCTCTGTGATGGCGAGAGTCTGGGTGGTGCCATTAGGACAGAGGTGCCCTCTCCTTGTCCTTCCCCTCTTCCCACTGGCAGGAATATGACATGTTGGCAGGGAGCAAAGCAGTCCCCCGAACAACAAGATGTGAGCCACGTGTTTCGGGTGCAGAGCAACAAGACAGCACGAGTCTGAATCCCAGACGTGGTGGAAAAAAATCACATCCCACCAGGACACTGACCCTTGGGCTGTTCCACAAGAGAGATTTAAACTTTTATTTTATGCAAGCCAGTTACTTTGGCTTCTATTACTGCAGCTGAACTAATAGGCTGGCCAATACAAGATTTAATGTATTTGCTTAGGTTTTAAACCTATTTTACGCTGAGATTTTTTTAAACAAGAAAAAGTAACTGGAAATTTACAGACTGTTCAAAATTACTGTTAAGGATTTGCTATCCAGGAGAGTCAACATAATACAGCAGGGAGCAGCAATGTCCGGTGAAAAAAAATTAACATCTGAAATTCTTCTGGAATTAAGATGTCCAGTGAAGCGGGTGGATTTGTCAGCTCTCCAACCACTCTAGCTCACAGGGGAGCGAGGGAAAGCGGCCCTCCCGTAGCCATCAAACAACTCCTGAGATGGGCTCTGATTGGACCAACTTGTATCACATGTTCATCCCTGGGCCAATCATAGCTTTTGTACCTTGGCTGCTCTGATTGGTGGGTGCTAAGTCACGTGCTCCTTGTTGGGGTGGAGGCTCAAGGGAACTTCCCGAGCAGAGAGAACTTCCAGAAAGAGGGGTTCCCAGGTGTAAATGCAGAAGCACCCCTGGCTTCTACCCACTAGATGCCACTAGGCATGGAAGGGAATGGAATGGATGCTGGGAAGCCCCCAATCTGCAAACATCTTTCATATTCACGTTTTGAAATGAAAGAAAATTTAGAAATCACATGAAGTAGCATAGTACCTTTGGTGAGTACTGTGGGATTTCCCATCAGCCGTCTGCACAACTTCTTTTTGGCTCATGAGAATGTTGAACCAGGCTAACTCTCCTCTGCCAACTTTCAACATGTGTGACTATCCCCAAAAAGTAGCTACATAGGAGCAAGGAATGACCCCTGCTGGAGACCCAAGGGGCATTTCCAAAGCTACCAACAGAGCATCCTCTGTGTTTCAGTGACAGTAACTTTCTGTGAAGTACCACAAAGAAGTTCATGTGAAACAAAGAGGTTGATTTGTGTACCAAAGGGTGGGGTGTGAGGCTTGTGGATGCCGTGGGAAAGATGCGTTCCTTCCACTCAGGGAACAGGAATCATCCGCTTCAGCCCCAGATGGTAAACAGGAGTGCTGTTTCATTGAGGAACAGCATGCCCCATTCTGTTCTGTTGGGGCTATTTAAAGCAAGACTGTTTGCAGTTGGCTCTAATTGATATCTGTCTTAGTTTGGAATCCCCCGCTAGCAGACCTTGCATCTTAGTTTAGATTTCCACAGATGCAGACCCTGAGACAAAGATACGAGGACAAATTTGGAAGGAAAAAGGAAAGAAACACCAGTTGGGAAGAGGAAAGAGAGCCAGGGAAGGGAGGACAACCAATATTAAGCAAGTTATCAAGACCGTTACTGCCTCAGGCAACTGAAGTTTAATCCCGCTGGTATAAAACACATGTCTCAGAGTTCTCCTCCCCAAGGGGCTGGGGAGCTGGGGTATTTATTCTCCGCCTCCTTCCATTCATCTGTTGAAGGCTGCTGGAGGGAAGAGGAGGAGTGTTTATCTTCCAGCCTCTTCTAGGCTGCCTGACTCCAACAGCCAGAAGAAGCAAAACAAAACCAAAACCAGTTAGAAGTTGGGCAGGTGAAGTTGAGCAAAACGGTAAAACCTGGGGGCACAGACAGGTGCTGCCACTCTTAGGTGCAAGTAGTTCATTTGGGAGGCAACTTCAAGAAGAACAATGAGCGAGAGGGAACGTGAGCTCGGGAAAGGAGAAATACCACTAAGGTATGTCAATAAGCTGGTTATCTTTATGGGCAACTGGGGCTCAATCCTAGTGGGCCCCCTGGGAGACGGTGTGGAGTCCATTTCAGAATGGTCTTACAAAGCTGGAATATTTCTGTACAATGCCCATCGCTCAATGGTTGAAGATTGTGCCTGGGGCCGTCAACTCCCACACAATTCCCTTGTGACCTGACATGTGCACGTTGAGCACACGGGCACTGGAGGTTGGGTGCCATGGGCATGTATAGAACTGTTCTCCACGCTTCAGGCCCTCTGGGGTGGGCCGAGGAGGATGAGAGCGAGCACCGATGCTGGCCAGGAAACTCAGGAGAAGGAGGAAAGAGGGAGGAATGTACAAAACTAATGCTGATAAAGTGCAGCGCACTTGACATTCATTAGCATGTTTAATTTTGTTTTTGTAATCCCCATTTTACAGATGAGAAAAACGGGGGCTCAGAGAGGGAAGGTGACTTGCTCTTGGTTATGTGACAGGTATGTGACAGTGCTGGAATTCCAGGTCAGGTTGAGTCTTCTCTATCTCCCTCCTTCTTTTCTCCTCCTCCCCCTTTTCTCTCTCTCTTTTTTTCTCCCTCTCCTTCTCTCTTGTTTATTTTTTTCCCAAATGATGTTTAGAGTTATCAAGACAGAAGTCAAGAGAAACGCCCTTTGGTATCTTCAAATTAAAAATATGCTTCACAAAACATAGTTCTAATGCACTCATTCATTCAACACATTTACTAGGCACCTATGATATGCAATATATAGAGAACAAAGACACCATCCTTGCCCCTTAGGGTTTATATTCTAGCAGGGAAAAAAGACATTAAGCAACTGCATACACGTACAGGGTTGGGGCGAGGGAAGCATGGGGAGAGAAGTGGGGAGGGAGGTGGGAATGGAAAGGCAGCCACAGAAGGCATGTATCTGGATTACAGTTGTGATACAGGTTTCTCACCCTCAACACTATTGATATTTTGGGTGGATTATTCTTTGCTGTTGGGGGCCATTGTGTGCACTGTAAGATGTTTAGCAGCACCCCTGGCTTCTACCCACTAGATGCCAGTAGCATCCTGACTCTGGTTGTGACAACCAAAAATGTCTCTAGACATTGCCAAATGTCCCAGGAGCAGGGTGGGCAAAATCACACCCAGTTGAGATCTACTGTGTTAAAAGTTAAATAAGAAAGGTGGAGGAAGATATGAACACATGTAACAAGAGGACAGAACCTAGTCACACCCCTAAGGAGGTGACTTCAAGATGAGACCCACATGGTGGTAGGCATCAGCCAGGCAGAGAGCAGAATGGACTCCCGAGTGGACTGGACAGCCTGTGCAAAGGCCCTGTAGCAAGATCTGAAAGAAGGCTGGAGGACAGAGAGTGGCCCTGGACAAATGGGCAGAGCTAAGGTCACATGGGGCTTTGTAGTCTGAGTTATGAATTTTAAATTTTATCCATGGCCACTTTTAATTATTTCAGGAATGGTTACAATGAAAATAAAAGTAAGCTAAACTGCAACAGACAACATCAAATGCTGGTGAAAATGTAGAGCAACTGGAACTCTCATACATTTGATGGAAATGCAAAATGGTACAGCTTTTTGGAAAATAGTTTGACAGGGTTTTTTTTAGTGAAGTTAAACATACCATCATGATATAAACCAAAAATCCCACTTTTAGAAATTCACTCAAATAAAAGCTTTTGTTCACACAAAAACTGATGCAAGTATGTTTATAGTGGCTTTATTCATAATGGCCCAAATGGGAAACAGACTAAATCCTCTTCCACTGAGGAAGGAATAAACAAACTGTGGTACATCCATACAGTGGAATACTACTTAGCAATAAGAAGAAGAGAGCGTGGACACTCTTTTTGGCATCCACCCATCTGCACCCAGATGCTCCAATAAGCAGCAAAAAAGAAAAAAAAATAAGAAGAGAACCCTTAATAGATGCGATGATATGGACAAATCCCAAAAACATGATACTGAGTTAAAGAAGCCAGACTCAGAAGCTGTGTGTTATATGATTCCATTTATATGACATTTTGGAAAAGGCAAGACTATGGGAACAGAAAACAGAGAAATGGTTGCCAAGGGCTGAAGGTGGTCACAAGGTAGACCACAAAGGGTCCCCAGGGAATTTTCAGGGGTGGTAATAGCATGATTGTGGTGGTGGTTGGATAACTTGATTGCGGTGGTGGTTGGATAACTGTGTGTATTTGTCAAAAATCACAGAACTGCACACTAAATAGGGTACATTTTACTGCAGATAAACTATGGCTTAGTAAAAAAAAAAAAGTGAAAAAATTGTTTCAGAAGAAGACTACAATAGGACTATCAATTGCACATTTGAGGGAAAATTCAAGCTTGGTGAGAACTATGGAAGCAAATCTTGACTATTATGGGGTACTCGGGTAACAGTGTGCTAGAAAGTCTAGGACTGGGTGAAGCTCAACCATTCAGACCACACTTGGTGGTGAGCACCTGGAAAAGCTTTAAGGAAATGCAGACATTTGCTGTCGGGTATGAGGAATGACTACTTTCCAGCGCATTAAAAAAAGGATAATTCCAAATAGGTAAATGCAAAAGCAGTCTTGGGGCCAGGTGCGGTGACTCACGCCTGTAATCCTAGCACTCTGGGAGGCCGAGGTTGGGGAGGATCGCTCAAGGTCAGGAGTTCAAAACCAGCCTGAGCAAGAGCGAAACCTGGTCTCTACTAAAAATAGAAAGAAATTAATTGGCCAACTAAAAATATATAGAAAGAATAAGCTGGGCATGGTGGCACATGCCTGTAGTCCCAGGTACTCAGGAGGCTGAGGCAGGAGGATCGCTTGAGCCCAGGAGATTGAGGTTGCTGTGAGCTAGGCTGATGCCATGGCACCCTAACCCGGGCAACAAAGTGAGACTCTGTCTCAAAATGAATAAATAAATAAATAATAAATAAATAAAATAAATGCAAATGAAGTCTTGAGAAACGCCACGGAATTCACACCTGTCCTTGTGGGCTTAGCTCAGGAATAGACCAGCCGCTGGGGGGAAAACTCAGCCGAGCAGAAAAGATTCCTGTTTGCTCGAACTCTTGGCCATCTTCAGATTATAGATGTGTTTAATCTTGATTCCATTTCAGAAGCTTTGCAGATGTTCTATAAATGTGTCATGAAAATCTAATCTCAAAAACTGGAGGTTGACCTAACAGTGAAAATTCAGCAGATCTTCAAAGTTACATCTGACCCATCCAAACCCAGTTGGAATTGGAACTTGATTTTTTTTAAATGAAACTCTTTGGTGCCAATAACAATAAAGACTAATGCGTCAATGACCCTTGTGACTTCAAAATTGCAGCTTTCATCTTAAGGCTGGAGTGGGGGACTTCCACAGAAGTCACAATGTTAACACTGGGAAAAAAGTGAAAAAAAGATGGCAAAAATGACACAGTCATAGACAATGTCCATATATTTACGTGAGTCCAAATACATCCTATACTGGAGGTGTTTTTAAGTACAACTATCAATGACAGGGCCATCATGTGTCCCTGGCTTTGCATGTAGCAGCTGTGTGGCCTGAAGAAGTCCCTTCACCTCTCTGAGCACTACCTTCCTCATTTCGAAAGTGGAAATGTTAACAGTACCTGCCTTATAGGGCTGTTGTGGGAATTAAATAAGCTGAAGTGTGTAAAATGCTCAGCAAGGTGATCATTAGTTTTCTATTGCTGCGGTGATAAATGACCACAAATGTAGTGGCTTAGAGCAACACAAATTTATTATAGTTCTCGAGGTCAGAAGCCGAAAAATGGGTCTGACGGAGCTAAAATCAAAGGTGTCAGCAGAGCTACATTCCCTCTGGAAGCTCTAGGGGGGAGTCCATTTCCTTGCCATTTCCAGTATCTAGAGGCGCCTGCCTTCCTTGACTCGTGCCCACCCTTTGCCTTCAAAGCCAACAGCACAGCATCTTCCTGTCCCTCTCTGACCCTGCTTACTTCCTCACGTTGACGTCTCTGACTTCCACCCTCTTGCCGCTCTTTTATGACTCCTGTGATTACATTGGGCCCATCTGGATAATTCCGGCTCCTCTCCCCATCTAAAAATCCCCAATATAATTACACCTACAAAGTCCCTCTTGGCACATACAGTAACATATTCACAGGTTCAAGGGCTTAGGGCACACATGTCTTTGGGGAGACCACAATTCTGTCTACTACAGGTGGCTATTATTATTAATAGTGCAACTTGCTGATTACAGACTCTATGGCAATGTAGGTTGGTGTGGTTGCTCGTGCCCGTAGTCCCAGGTAGTCAGAAGACAGGCAGGAGGATCGCTTGAGCCCAGGAGTTCAAGGCTGCAGTGAGCTGTGATGACGCCAGTGCACTCCAGCCTGGGCAACAGAGTGAGATCCTGAGCCCCTGTCTCTAAAAGTAAATAAATAAATAAAAATATGACAATGTAGGATAATAAGGCTGACATAATAGTAAAGGGGAAAAAAGATGCTCTCAAACTACTGTACTGAAAGCTGCATAGGAAAATAAGTGGAAGAATTCACATCTAAATGCTGATGGTGATTGGAGTTAAACTCATGTAACTAGAGGTGGTATTTGGTTTTTTCCTTCATTTTTAAAAATGTTTTTATATTACTTATATAATAAATATTTTTAATTAAACTATGAGTATGAAAATAGAAATATCTTAATTTTGTGTGCATATTATATTTCTATATTGTTCTGGTTATCAGTGGCTCGTGACAAACTACCCCAAAACTTAGTGGCTTAAAAACAACAATTTATTAGTGCCACTCACAGCTGTGTGGGTTGACAGCTCAGCTGAGTGGCTCTCACCCTGGAGTCCCTCATGCAGTTTTAGGCAGAAGGCTACTGCGTTTGATGTCACCTTAACTTGGGCTGGAAGTCCAGTGGCGTCCCAGTGCTGTCCCAGCAAGGTAGCTGAGACACCTTCCCTGGGGCTCAGGGCTACCAGAGGCAGGAAGTTCAGAGCTGACCTAGCATCACATCCACTGTTTCCTATTGGTCAAAACAGTCACAAGGTCAGGGCCAGGCCTGATTCAGGGGGTGGAGAAGCAGACCCCACGTGTCTAGGGGGAATGGCACACGCACACGGGGAGGGCAGGAATTCATGGCCGCCATCTTTGAAGTCGCGCTGATCTACGTCCTCCTCTTCCTCTACCCACCCTCTTCTGTGTCATTGCAGGACGTCTTCCTCTTCATCACTGCGGGGAATGTCACCGAGGAAGTTCATCGCAGTTGAGGTGGGCTTTCTTTTTTCTTGGTTAACGTCCATTCCGCTTCCTGTGCCAGCATCCCAAGCTTCCTGTGGGGGAACTGCTGGTCAGCCGCAGTGGCTTGTATTCTGTTAGCCTGTGAGTGGCATGTGACCCAGGCCAAGCCAAACAAAGCCTCTCTGAAATTTGGATCTTAGAGTGACAAAAAGAAGTTCACAGTGGAAACTCGAAACGACTCCCACCAGCCATTCATTATACCCCAGGATGTGCCTGATTTGTCTAAGCCAGGGTTTTTGACCTTGGCACTGTTGACATTTGGGGACGGGTTCTGTCCTGTGTGTGAGGGATGGGGAGGAGCTGTCCTATACATGATAGGATATTTAGCTGCATCTCCAGCTTCTACCATGAGATGCCACTAGCACCTCCTTGGTTGTAATAACGAAAAATGTCTTCACACATGGTCACATGTCCCCCGGGGGCCAAAATCACCCCTTGTTCCTCTTGCTGATGTTTGGTTCAGGGGTGAACAGGCCCACACCAGTCTGGGCCAAGGAGACACCAGGGTAGATTTCTGGGGACTCCTGACAGCAGCACTTCCTTACTCTCAGGAGAGCGTGGAAAGCCACTCCCTCTCTTCCTCCCACACTGGGTGTTTCAGCACAGGACATTCTAGTCCTAATTACCATTGGCAGCTCCGCTTTGCAGCCACAGGGAGCCAGCCTTCGGGTGAAGCCAGCATGGGACGGCAAAGGGAAGAAAGAGAGAAAACCTGGCTTCTCAGTTACATTCTTGAATCTCTGAATCAACCAACCCTGGAGCTGCCCTTCCTACCAGTAAACTCCCTCGCTGCTTAAGCCAGTTTGAGCTGGTTGAGTTTTCTGTTCGGTGCAGCTGAGGCACCCTAAGAGATGAGTGTCCAGAGAACACTCGGCAGGGAATGCAATCCAGATCCCCCAGGGCATCCTGTTTACAATCCTTTCCAAACTCAGTTCTGGATTTTTCTCTCTCCATTTCTCCAAAGCGCCTGACATCCTTGTAACACATTTCATTTCTGTTCCTGTTGGCCATAACCAATTTCTATGATATGCAACGGGAGAATTCTATTACCTCGGTTGGCTAATTTCAGCAAAAGAAACCCAAGATTCCTGGCCACCAGACCCACGACCGTGGGGCTACCCTAGAACCTGTTCGCTGAGTGTGACTGACTCAGCCCGTATTTCACAAAGGGCTGCTTACAAGACCCGCAAGAAAGATGAAGCCTCGTGTGAGCAGGCTGATGGGAAAATCGACACAGAAAACATGTCGATAAGTTCTAAGGCAGCACCACAAAAGGGGGTCATGCCAAGGGCAGCCCAGTGGGGTCACCCCAATGCATGCTGAGGACCACTAGATCCAGCAGGAGATGAGAAATAGGGAAAAGGGCAAAGAAAATAGCACGATTCTAGGGTCACAGAGACCCTGGCTCCACCACCAACTGGCACTAGGGGAGCTGCTTCTCCCCCGGAGCCTCAGTTGCCCCATTTGTCAAGTGAACATTATCATATTAATTTCTCAGGGTCAATGCGAACTTTGACTGCGATGACACATGTCTAACCGGTTTAGTGATGCGTCTCAACTTGTTGAGGTGTAACTGTGAAATCATTTTATTTTTATAATTGCTACCAAATAGTCTTTGTTGAAATCTCCTTCCTCCCCGCGGGCAGTAATCAGGATGACAGAGGAGGGCGGTGAGGGAGGGAGCAGCAAGCTCACGCAGCCCTTCCCCTGTGCCCGGCGCTCTCCTGAGCACTGTGCGTGGAGCAACTCACCGAATCGCTGCAGTGCCCCTGTGAGGCAGGAACGAATGTTTATCCCCATTTACAGAAATGGAAAAAGAAGTAATTTGCCCAAAGTCATGCAGCTGTTAAGAAGTGGACTTCCTCAGCCTGCCTTTCCCCAATTTCAAAATGTGCGAGGCTCAGTTGGGGAATTGGGGAGTGAGACAGGGAAGGGACACTGATGAGCGAGTTACCACTGGGCCAGTGGGACACAACACACTGGGGACCCCGGACAGACTGCTGAGGACCTGCCTCCATGTTTCCCTACCTGGGAGCTGGGGTATTCATCCACTGGCTCCCACTGTCCTCAGTTGATGGCTGCTTCTGAAGGCACCAACTCCCTGGCACCCCCGGCCCGGCCCTAAGGTGAGCTGAGCCCACTCCTGTGGCCAGAGAAAGCGCTCGGCCAGAGAGCTGCAGGCCCAGCACGGCTGGTGCACACTATCCAGCCTTCCCGTTCTGTGGGGAAATTGACTCAGGTTTGCTGACGCTGCTCTTAGTCAGACTTGAGTGTTACCTGTAGCCGAAAGCATTCCTGATACATGAAGAGCAAGAGGACGCTGGAGAACAGATCAAAGCCACAATGTGGAGCAAGAAGAGACAGGTGACAAGCAGAGTCTGAGGACAATGTATTAAGATTTCCCAGAAATTACTGTGGCGGAGAAGGGACTTGATTTCCAGCCACTTCAAAAGACGGGGATTGGCCGGGTGTGGTGGTTCACGCCTGTAATCCTAGCACTCTGGGAAGCCGAGGCAGGAGGATTACTTGAGGTCAGAAGTTCGAGACCAGCCTGAGCAAGAGCGAGACCCTGTCTCTACTAAAAATAAAAAAAAAATTAGCTGGGCCTTGTGGTGTGCCTGTAGTCCCAGCTACTCAGGAGGCTGAGGCAGGAGGATCGCTTGAGCCCAGGAGTTTGAGGTTGCAGTGAGCTAGGCTGATGCCACGGCACTTTAGCCAGGCAACACAGCAAGACTCCGAAAAAAAAATGACAGGGATTACACCACCCTGTTTGCTAATTAAAGGAAGGGGTGACCCTCCCCCCACAACCAAGGCTGAAGAACCTGGAAATGTTTAAGTTTGATAGAGACAGGAAGAGACAAAAGGCAGAGAGAACTAAAGCACTTGTGAAAACGCGCTTACCGAAATGTCAGCAGTGACCCCACGTGCGGGGAGACCGAACAGTAAGTTGTGTCTCCTTCACATGCACTTTTCAAGTTTTCTTCATTAAATGTGTATGACTTTTGTGACTAGAAAAAAAATTAAGAACAGTAAAAATGTCCCACCTGCAACGCTGGAACTTAAGAGTTTTGCACGAGAGAGTGTCCACTTTAAATTGCTTCTCTCAGGCTGGATGCGGTGGCTCATGCCTGTGACACCAGCACTTTGGGAGGCTGAGGCGGGAGAATCGCTTGAGCCCAGGCGTTGGAGGTCACAGTGAGCTGGGATTGCACACTACAGGCCAGCCAGGGTGACGAGTAAGACTCTGTCTCTAAAAAATAAAATAAATTACTTCTCTTTTTAGTTCTTAAAATGATTTAAATACACACAGAGTTTCCTTCCTTTTCTCCCTCCTTCTGTCTTCCTTGTTTTGAGAAGACCCGAGTCAGAGGCGGCTCAGTGCCCAACTGGAGCTGAGGCTGGCAGTGGGTGGATTAAGGGTCATTTAAGAAGGGAAGGATTAAAAGCTGCTTTGGAACTGAGAATTGGGTTAACCTCTTTTTCTTCCTCACTCTGCCTCTGCAAGAACCATCTTGCCTTTGAGCAGCAGTCCTCAATGTTTTTGGCGCCAGGGACTGGTTTCATGGAAGACAATTTTTCCATGGATCAGAGGGGGGTGGGGGGAGGTGTAGCGGACCTCTGTGCCCCAGTCCCCAACAAGCCACCGACCCATACTGGTCTGTGGCCCAGGGGCTGGGGACAGCAGCCCTAGAGCAATGCAGGAGGGCAGTGGGAACGGACAGTGGCTCTGTTTAGGGAGATGATAAAATGGGGTTTGGATGATTGATTCTTTCATATCTTCGTTTGACAAGCATTCAGGGAACACCTCCTCTCGCCCAGGTCCTGAGCTAGGCCCTGGGGTCGTACCTAGTTGAATACTGCAGGGGTCACGTCCTTGAGAGCTGAGAGTCTGCTGAGAGAGACACACTCGGACTGCTAAGACCACTACAAGAGGATCAGTCCATACCAAAAGAGACGGTTGCATGAAGGCTCAAGTTCTGCTTCTGCCCCGCTAGACCCAGTTCTCGCTCCTGAAATGCAGAAGTAAGGAGTGACCAGGGAGGTTCTTATTCAGAAGGACAGTGGTAATGAGTTGGTGCAGGTGGTTTCCAAAAGACCTTGACTTCCAAAGCAACTAGTGCTCTGGGGAAAGAACGTGGCTAAATTTGAGAGCCACGTGGCTGGAGGAAGGTAGAGATGAAAGACAAAGACCATGTATCAGTTAGCATGCTCCTGGCTGCAAGTAACAAAAAAGCCCAAAGTGGCTTAAACAGTAAAAATGTTTATGATCTCTTCAAAGAAGTCCAGGGCTGGGTAGTCCCAGGGACAGCTCCACAACTCAATGACATTGTCAAGGACCTAGGTGCCTTCTATCTCTTTGCTCTTCCACCTCAGCCTGGTGAAAAATTCCTCCCCATGTCTCTTTTACAAGAGGTGGAGAAACCTCTCCCCGAAGCTCCTGGGCCGACTTTGCCTCCTGTGCCGTTGGCCAGGCTTGAGCCACACGCCGGTGTCTGATGCAAAGGACACTTAGCAAAGGGCCATCTCACTTCTTCAGGCTCTGTGATCACGGGTGGGCTCTGTCAGCTAAGAGGAAGGGGGAAGGGGATGAGTAGGAAAGCAACTAACAGCATCTGCCTCAGAAGGGAAATAACATTCGCTGTGCCCCGTTTATAACCCCAGCTGTCCCCCAGATTTCCAGCTTCCCCTTTAATATCTAACAGTGGAACCCTGTGATTCTAAGAAGTCCAGACTTTTTTCTGGTTCTTTCTGCAGGATATTACTCAGAATCTCTGAGGGTTGTTCACACGTCCCATGGACCACCCCTGTGGCTGCCTGGCAACCACAGTGAGCGGTTTCTCCTAGGGCTTTTCTAGCGCCCTGTCTGCTGTCTCTTAACTGCCTGCACCGGGATGCTGTTCCTCTCCCCAACACCATCTCACCCTGGATGTGGTACCCAGCCCTCTTCCTTAACAGCCCCCCAAAACATGGCTGGATTGATTAGAATATAGGCCCAGTGACTGTAACTGAGAGCCCCACTAACAGTGGCTTAAACCAAGCAGAAGTTTATTTTTAACCAATCAGAACACTTCCCATAAGTAGCCAGGATGACCGCAGCTGCGCACATCAGCTGAATATCAGCCCTTTTGTGTGTGTCTCACGTGTCAATGTGTGTGCGACCAGTCTGGGGCTGATGGGGCAGGTGCAAGGGGCCAGGGTCTCAGGCTCCTTCCATTGTGTTCTCTTTCATTTCTACCATGTTGCCCTTATGTGCGCAGCTCAAGTTGGTGCCCACCATGTCATATTCCAGGAAATAGGATGGAAGAAAAGGTGAAAGACACTGCCCCCTGTACCCAACCTTTAAGGGCATGATTTAGAAGTGGACCCCATCACTTCCACTCACATCCTATTGGTCAGAATGTAGTCACATGGCATATCTAGTTGCAAGGGAAGCTGGGAAATGTAGTCATTAGCTGGGCAGGTGCCTGCCCAGCCTCAATCTTGTTTCCGTGAAAGAAGAGGACAGTGTGGCAGGACACACAGCACTCTCCCTCTCCGCTCAGGAGGGCTGTCCTAAGAATAGGGCTGGCTCATACAGGCATGAGAGGACAATTTAAGATAAAAAAAAAAAAAACGATGAGAATGGATACTGGGCACAATTAGTATCTGACCTAACAGCTAAAATGAGCTCATAGCAGTGAACAAAATTTTACTGAAGCCTTGGGATAACAGGTGGGAATTACAATGCAGAAAAGGAAAATGTGAAATTAAATTGTAAATAAATAGCTCCTGGACCTGCTTTGTATTTTCCCCCTGCTGGTTCTCTCTAGCGTGCCACCATGTCATGGGAGCCAGCCTGCCTTCCTCTCTAGAATTTAAGACCCCCTGTTCCTCCTCTTGGCCCCTGATAAAGCAAAAGCCCCCCTCCCTCCACTTCCCACAGTGAGTCTGGCTTCCTTTCCTACCCCAGGATATGGCAGCAGCAATATCCATATCCTTCAGGAAAAGCTCCATCCCCACGTGGTGCCCCCTCTAGCTCCTTCCCTGTGGCCTGGGTGAGGCCGTCATTCAGCCACCCCAAATGGGAGTCCTCTCTGTGGGCTTCCCTCTGGCACAAGGAGAAGAAAAATTCAGGCCAGCCCTCTCTGCATGGTTGGGTCTCAAACAGAAGACTTTCCACCCTCAGTTACAGAGACCACTGAAGCAAATACTTGATCAAAAAGACACACATCTCTCCCAAGGACTTCATGAACACTTCTAGCTAAATCTAAGCTTAGAAATTAACTCCTCTTCTCTAAAAGGCTACAGTCCTGCTACAGCCCTGCCCAAGTCACATACATGGCCCTGATGCTGCTGTGTGACGGTGGACGAGTCACACGGCCACTCCAGGCTTCGGTTTCGTCATCTGTGAATGAGGTTAATGACAGTCCCTTTCACAGGGTTGTTGGACAGATCTAAAGAGATGATAAAGGTAAAGTGTTGGCTTAGCGCAGAGTGCTATTGTAGTTACTATTATTAAACAACAGTAAACAACTTAACATGTGCATCTGAATAATGTCACTGTTTTACAACTTGCCCCAAGAGCAGTGGTTTCTCCCAGAATAAAGGGGGAAGACCACTTCCATCTCCAAAGACAGAAACTGCTTCGAACCCTCTTCAAGAATTTGAAAAATCTAGATCTCACCTCCAGGACTGGTTACATAATTTTTGAGGCATAATGCAAAATGAATATGCAGGGCTCCTTGTTCAAAAATTATAAAGAATTTCAAGGCAATGACAGCAGAACAAACCAAGTGTGGGCCCCTTCTGAGCATGGGGCCCTGCACAGTTGCATGTGTTGGACACACACCCACGAAGCTGGCCCTGCTCACCTTCAGCAGCAGGACAAAAAAATGGAGATGTAAAATAGCAGGTTGCAACATACCCTATGAAAACATCTGGAGACAGCCTGCTTTTTCCACTCAGCAACCCGCACAATTATAATAACAACAGCCACATTTATTGAGTCCTTGCGGTGAGCTAGAGACCAGGCTGAGTGCTTTACCCACACTATCTCATTTAATCATCACATCGCTTGCCTTACATAAAAGATGGAAAACCAAGGATCAGAGAGGGTAAGGAGCTTGTCCAAGGCACACGAGCCCAAGCCAGCCAGATTCCAGAATCCACATCCATTATCACTGTATGTGCAATGCAAGGGTCCCCCCAACCCCAACTGGAGGATGGAGGACACTGCAGCAGCCCCTAGAAACCCTCCTCAAACCCCTCCTTTGCTGAAAGCATGGAGCTGCGTTTGGTTTCCATCCATGGGCCCAACTTCCCTCCTCGAACTTTCCCGCACGCCTCTGACCCTTCTTTCTCAGAACACATGTGATTGCCAGTTCCCCTAAATGCCTCCTCCTCCCACTGGGGATGTCACTGTTACTTGACAGGAAGCTTGGGATTATATTGATGTATTTTTTTTGTTTTATTTTTAATGGCTTGGAGTAAAGTTTGAAATGTTTTCCGGGTGGTAGAGAGGTGGGAGAGTCCACTGAAGACTTGAGTAAGGAGATTCTAGGCTGCTATCCTTCCTGTGAGTTCTGACAGGGTGCAGAACACTTATATATTAATAACATTTCAGACCTGGAAGCAGCATGTAGGGCTAAACTGAGTTCAAATCCTGACTCCACCATTTCTTATCTGTGTCACTGCAGTCAAGTTGCTTAACCTCTCTGTGCCACAGTTCAAAGGGGATCATAATGATATAAGGCTTCACAGTAGTGGTGTTAAGTAACAATTATCACTACTATTAATATTATCATTTTTAATATTTCTAGAGCTCGTGGAAGTTGTTAGAGAGACTGCACAGCATCATGGCTGAGAACACAGATGCTGAAACCAGACCACCTGTGCCTAAATCCCACTTGACTACTCACTAGCTGTGTGACCTTGGTTAAGTAATTAACCTCTCTGAGCCTCGGATTCTACCTTTGTCAAAATTTCCCTGGGCAGATTGGCTTAGAGATGGTTTGTGAGCCTCAGCTGGACCAAGGAGACTCAAGGCAAGAACTTGTGCTGGGCCCAGCAGGGAAAAGAAGCTCTTTCCACTGGAGTTGTGGAGCTGGCAGGCCAGGAGCCTGGAGTTTCTGGGGCCATCCTGGTTCCCTCTGGAGTAGAGCCTGCCTAAGAATGAAGCCAGCACATGGGGAGAAAGATAACAGAGCTGGGGAAAGACAGAGTCACAGTGACATTGCTTGAGGTCCTGGATCTGACTGTGCCTGAAGCAAGCCTTCTTTGGACTTCCTCATTTCATGAGCCAGTAAAGTCCCCCGTTTTGCAAAAGCCACTTTCATTTGGGTTTTTCCCACTGGAAAGTATCCAGCCTGACACCAGGAGGTTAAGCAACTTGCCCCAGGCCTAAAAGCTAGTGAGTAGCAGACCCAGAATTTAGAAGTTCCTAACGTACCAAGATGCTCCACCATCCAGCATGCCAGCCAGCATTTTTTTTTGAGACAGAGTCTCACTTTGTTGCCCGGGCTAGAGTGGCGTCAGCCTAGCTCACAGCAACCTCAAACTCCTGGGCTTAAGCAATCCTTCTGCCTCAGCCTCCCGAGTAGCTGGGACTACAGGCATGTGCCACTATGCCCGGCTAATTTTTTCTATATATTTTTAGTTGGCCAATTAATTTCTTTCTACTTTTAGTAGAAACAGGGTCTCACTCTTGCTCAGGCTGGTCTCGAACTCCTGAACTCAAATGATCCTCCCGCCTCAGCCTCCCAGAGTGCTAGGA
Source organism: Lepilemur ruficaudatus (assembly GCA_963574885.1). NCBI lineage: Eukaryota > Metazoa > Chordata > Mammalia > Primates > Lepilemuridae > Lepilemur > Lepilemur ruficaudatus. Next base: position 19,244 of record CAUYRT010058603.1, on the reverse strand, counting down.
TTACAAGCGTGAGCCACCGCGCCCGGCCTTCCAGCCAGCATTTTGTACTTGGGTGTTTATTGATTTCACCTCTTTAACCTCCCTGAGAAGTTATTTTCTCAAATTTGGTGTTATTCAAATGGGATAACACCAGGCTGGCAGGGCTACTGGGAAATATAAAATTCAAAGTAACGCTGTTAGCTAGCACAGTTTGTGGCTGAAGTTTGAGGCTCTGTGTATCCAGTTTCCAGTGCTTTCAGCCAACAAGTCAAAGGTGCCCAAACTCTCTCAGGTGAGCACGTGTGAATCTCGGAGGGGAGGGTTACCTCCATGCCTGGATGTATGTCCCCATGGAGGGAGGTGGAGGGAACTGAATGACCCTGACGACTCTTGAGCTCTGAGTCTATGAGCTGGAAAGAAGCCCTGTCATCTCGGTTTCTGGAAACTCCCAAGGACTGGTGGGCTTTCCTGGGGATGCCTGCAGCTCAAGGAAGACAGCGTTGAACCAAATCAACTAAGTCTCTTCTCTTCATGAAGTTTACATTTAGTGGCAGAGACAGATGATAAACACATAAAACAAATATAGAACATAAATACCACATGTTAACACTGGGAAAAAAATAAGTCATAAATGGCTGGTAAGTGCCAAGAGGGAAAAGGGATAGAGTGAGAGGGCACGGTTTATTAGGAGTGGTCAGAAGGGGCTTCTCTGGGGAAGTGACATTTCATGAGAGACCCAGTTTGGGCTCATTCTGGGTCTTAGAACTGTGCTGTCTCCCATTTGAGCAGGAAACTTGCTGACATCGCTAAGTCAGGAGTCAGTGATCTGCCGGAGGCCTAGTAAACAGCTATCCTTCTCCACTGACAACTTAGGACATTTTAAAAAGTTTAATGGGTCATTGATTTGTAACGCTGATTTCCTCCATTAGCTAAATCCATGAAGGAAAGGCCAGAGGAGAGGCTGCTTCAGGCATGCCTGCCGGGAAAAGGCTTTAGCCATCATGACACATAGCCATTTGTTTATTTTCTAACCAGTCATCACTGAAGATTCCCAATCACCCTGTGCACATAGCTGAGGGACCCAGGGCGTGGCCGGTTCCAGGCCAGGCCTTGGCAGGGACGCACCAGAGCTTTGCAGATCAACGCCAAGCCTCACAGGGTCTCCGGCATCTGGAGTCCTTCTCCTGACCAACTAGCAGGCGCTCAGAGAACATGAGAGTGGGGACAGGAGAAGGAAACAAGCCAGCAAAAACCAAAACCAAGTCAGAGATGAGTGCTAAGATTCAAATAAACAAGGTTAGTGGTAAAGAGTGACTGGGGATTATTTTAGGGAGGGTGGCCAGGGAAGACCTGTCTGGGAAGGTGACACTTGACCTGAGACCTGAAAGGTGAGAAGATGTGCAAAGAAGTGTGATCCAGGCAGAAGGAGCAGCTGGTGCAAAGGTCCTGAGGTGGGAACTACTAGCTCAGTGTGTTAGGGGATGGATAGGAGACTGCAGTGAAGAAAGCAAGGGAAGACAGGCCACATGGGCCTTGTGGGCCAGAGTTAGGCATTATTTGGGTTTTATTCTAAGTAGGATGGGAAGCTAGTGGAGGGTATTGCATAGGAGGGTTTCATGATCCAAATATTAAAAGCTCTCTCTGGCTGCTGCTATGTGAAGAATGGATATAGGGGCACTGCCACTGTAGTGGCAGATATGTCCAAAAAGATATGTCCAAGTTCCAGTACCCATGAATGTGGCCTTATTTGGAAAAAGGGTCTTTGCACATGTCATTAATTTAAGGATTTCAAGATGAGATCATCTGGATTACCTGGAACTGACAAATCGTTCTGGATTAGGGTGGGCCCTAAATCCAATGACAGGTATCCTTGTAAGAAGAGGCAAAGAGAGATTAGACAGACAGAAGGGGAAGCACAGAGAATGAAGCCGTGTAAAGACGGAAGCAGAGATTGGAGTGATGCTGCCACAAGCCAAGGAAGGACAGAGCCAGCAGAAGCTGAAAGGGGCAAGGAAGGACTCTCCCCAGGAGACTTCAGAGGGAGCATGGCCCTGTCAGCACAGGACTTCGGACTCTGAGCCTCAAGACCTGGGAGAGAATCAATTTCAGTTATTTTAAGCCACTAAATTTGTGGCAATTTCTTTCAGCAGTCCTAGGACACTAGGACAGCCACTAAACAGCCCAAACTTGGACCCTGTCCCCAACTCCCCTCTCCCTCACCAAGACACTGTGCATAGCTTTGGCCCCATTCAAAGGCTGCTCCAGTTACTGGGTGGCACCCCCTTGCAGGCATAAGGGCCACTTGGGTTCAAGATGGGTATTCGATTTCTTAGCTTAGCTTAGCATACAGGGATAGGAATGAACCAGGCCTGTTTTCTGTTCCAAGGACCTCTCGGGACTGTGAGTTCCAGACAAACTAGAACTCAAACAATACAAGGGTGGGAGGAACATATGAATCTGGAGAGTCACTTAAATGAGCTAAGACTTAAATGGGGCACTTTCCCAGTGGGACTCCCAAACTTTTCACCAGAATGGGCATCTTTTGTTAATTTTCTCCCTACGGAACACTCAGTTTCTAAAGACATGGCCTACCAAACCAACTATATATATTCAATAAGAATTCATTTACTCCCCATTAGTTATTTAAAGGTATGTAGTAATGACAGTTAATATTTAATGGCCTACCCACTGTACTAAGACCATGATATGTACTCAATCTTCACACCACCCCTCTGAGGTGGGCACTTTTATTATTTCCATTTTACAAAGGCGAGCACAGAGGCCCAGAGATTAATGGTAATTTCCCCAAGCTTGCACGCCTAGTATTTAGTAGATCTGGAATTTGGACCCACGAAGCCTGGCTCCAAAGCAAGCACTCCTCTTGAGATTGGGTTAGAATATGGGTTTCCATACCAAAGTGCAGTATCATGCTAGCCAAATGATTTTGCCTCTCTGCACCTCAGTTTCCTTGTCTATAAAATGGGAACAATAGTGCCTGTATTGGAGGGTTGTGGTGGAGATTAAATGAGAACGTGTACCTAGAATGCCAGGCACAGTGCCTGCCACAAGCACTCAAGGAATGAGCTGAAATTCAACTGAGAATACCAGGCAGCTGCTCTGGGCAGGCTTGCAATGGTAACAGGGAACAGAGATGATTCTGTCCTCTAGGTTCTCTGACCCCGTCGTGTTCACAATCTCCATTTAAAGTGCCAAGCCCAGATGTGGATGGTTTAAATTAGAGGCCCCAGGAAGGCAACCTGACCAGCCCTTCTCATGTGTGCTTCAAAGACCACAGATGTGAGAATTAGCTGAAATTGGTGAGAATGCAGATCCTGGACCTCACACCCAGACCCAAGGTATCTGACTCTTTTGGAGGTGGGCCCAGGAACCTGCATTCTTCAACACACTTCCCAGGTGATTGTTAATTGTGAAAAGACAAAATTGTAACAAATTTAAAGATGTTAATTGGCTTTATTTGTGATTCTAGAATTGGGCAAGACTTCATCCCATAAACTAGAATGAGTGTGCCAACAAGCAGAGCAGTTTGGTTTAATAGACAGAAAAGGGCCAAGGAAAGCAGAAACAAAGAACAAAAAGTAGATTGGTCATTTCAAATTTACTTTCCTTGTAAGGCAGGAAGAGGGAAACAGAACAATAGGGACGGATTGGTTAACATCAGGTTACTTTTTTGTTGACAAGCAGTGGGGACTTCATTACCATGCCAATTGAAACTGGCCTGTTTAGGTAATCAGGCTGTTCATCTCTCTCTCCTGATTTCTTGAAAGGTCGTTGGTGTCCTGGAACTTTTGCTTGAGTGACTCCCTTTTGATGTTTAGTCTGGTCTGTTGGGGCCTGGGGCACGAGCTTAGTCCAAAACAATGGCCTCCTGTGATTTTTATTTAACATAATGCACAACAGAATTTGTGCTCCACTTAGTTCAGTGTGAGCAGGATTTCCTTGATACCTTGTGAAATAGTGAAAATCACCAGTACTTCCCTTAGCACCCAAACAGAAGTTTCCTACAGGGACACAAGCCTTACAGCAGGGGTCCCCAACCTATGGTGAGTTGTATAATTATTTCATTATATATTACAGTGTAATAATAAAAAGTACACAATAAATGTAATGCGCTTGAATCATCCCGAAACCATCCCCCCCTTCGTGGAAAAATTGTCTTCCATGAAAACGGTCCTTGGTGCCAAAATGTTGGGGACCGCGGCCTTAGAGAGTAGTGGGCCTTCCCCAGTAGCCCAGTGAATCACGAAGCTCTCCTAAGTTTCATGAAAAAGGCTGCTATCTGGCCTGGGCTGGGGGGCCACGCTGCCCTCCGCTCCTACTCCAGCTTGGAGCGCTGAGTCCCCAGCGCTGGCGCTGCAGAAAAGATGCAGGACTACGTCAAGGTCACTCACGCCGCCTCCGCCGGCTAGCGGTGGCTGGATGCCCAGACCTGCCCGGGCCTGGCAAGAACACGCGCTGTGGGCGGGGCTGTCGGGGGTCGCCTAGGCAACGGGCGCGCGCCACGCCCGAGCCAGAAGCCCCGGAGGGGAGGAGCGAGCGCGCGCTACCAGACCTCTCGCGGTGCCGAGGAAGAGTCCCATCGCACCTCCCCCGGCTCCACCCCGCGGAAGTGCTCGCAGACATCCTCGGGCGCTGATTGGTTCTCCCTCTCCAGGGGCGGAGCTCGCGGCAGGCGCGGTGCGTACTTCCGGCTGCCCGGTTGACATGAAGAAGCAGCGGCGGCTAGGGCGGCGGTAGCGGCGGCAGTGGAGGCTTGCAGCGGGCCTCGGGGCTGAGAGCACGACGCGGCCTGGAGCGGCAGACGGCGCAGTGGGCCGAGGAGGAGGCGCAGCAGTCGCCCTGGCCCGCCATGGAGATGGAAAAGGAGTTCGAGCAGATCGACAAGGCCGGGAACTGGGCGGCCATTTACCAGGTGCGGGAGCCCCAGAGCGCAGCGGGCCATTCACTTAGGCCGCGTGAACCTTCCCCTTAGACCCCCAAGCCCCATTCTCTCTCTGGGTCCCGCCCTCCGCCTCGGTCCCACTGCTTGAGGGTTAGATTGCACAGCGGCACAGGCCGCCCCCCGCTCTCTTTGTCCCCTGGTGGGCCTGTGTCTCGCCCGGGCCGCGCAGCCCCTTTCGATCCACCACCTACCTCATATCGTCCAGCCCGGGGCTTTCAAGCCTGGGGGGCCGTCCATCTATGCTTTGAGCGTGAATCCCTCGCGCCCCGACCCCGCCCCCCTGCCTGCCCACTCTTTGTCTGCTGGGGTTGATTTAACACCCCCACTACTTCCTTTTCTGGACTGGACCACCTCAGACTCTCTTCCTTTGTCTCCCTGGGGGGAAAGGTTACTCCTCCCTCCTTCACGTTTCCTTTCCCCTAGTCTCAGTATGTGTTGAGTCTCAAGGATGACGGTCTCCTTCCCCCTTCCCGTTCATTCATTTATTGGATACGGACTGACGTGCCTGTTCCGTGCTAGGCACTGGAGATAGTGTTTGTTAAACGGGACAGGCGAGACCCTATCCTTAGTGGAGCTTGGAGTCGAATAAGGCATTCAAACACAGAAGCAAGTAATTTCCTAGGGTGACAAGTGCTGTGAAGAGAACGACATCCTAACGGGGTTAGAGGGTGATGCATGGAAGACCGGCTACCTTAAAGAAAGGGATGAAGGAAGGTCTGTCAGAGGAAAAGAAATCTGCTCTGTGAGCTGAACAAGGAGGAGCAGAAAGCAGAGACAATTTGGGGTTCAAGAGCCTTCCAGCCAGAAGGTCTGCAGTACCCCCTCCACTGAGGCCAAAACATTACCGTTTCAGGCAGAGAAGAGGGAAGGTTAATGTTTTCACCCTCTCTAAAATAGCATCTTTCCTCAATGAGCATCTCATTCTTTGGTCATGGCTGAGATAATCTTTGTCTTCCAGTTCTCATCTGCTTGTGGGTTATGGCGGTTCATGGATAAAAAGTTAGGAAGGTAGGGTTTCTCACATATCTGTAAAACATTAAAAACACGAAGAGGTCTTCTTTCACAAGCAGCTAAATTCTCTCAAGAAAATATATACTCCTGATTAAATGTCATTGCGGGGGTTGTGAGGATTAACCAGAACCACACTTGCTCGGTATCTTAAATAAGCAATGTACAGAATAGAGATTTTGTTACTTGTGTAAAGGGAGAAGTTAGTTTATTCTGTTTTCAGCTGATAGGCTCAAAAGGCAAATTGTGAGATCCATCAGCTGTAGTATTAAAATCTATTTTGAACTCTGCTTAAAAAGGAAAAAAGCTTTAAGCAGTTATTTGGTATGCTTGACTAACAAAAGCCTTTTTTTGGGAGCCTTGATTTCATGTGGATTTGCATCAAGCTTATTATTTGACAGGATTCTTTTTATTTGGACTGTAATGTATATTGGCTTCTGATAGACTAATATTTATACACCACTGTAATCTGTATAAGTGTGATTGATCAATATATAAAATTTGTATTCCATGTCTAGTCTCTGTGAATTAATTGAATGAATTCACCAGTGACTTTGGGGATGTGTAGATAAATTTTCTGCATCAGATTTAATGCGTTAGAGTCTAAAGTGGCTTTAAATGAAAACTGTTGGTCTGAAGTGTTGGAGTCGTTATGATGATATACCCCCCTCACAAGTGGAGGCATTGGGGGGAAATCTTTTATGTTAAAACTAAGTTGGCAACAAGAAATTTATATTATAAGTATGTTCTTGGTTGAATTTGATTTCTTACAGTTTTATGCCAGAGTGGCCTTACTTGTCACTCAAGTTTAAAACTGTGTTAAGCATGCTACTAGCATGGAGCCTGTTGGTCTTCAGTTAATTTCCCTTATTGTTCTTAAGTTTCTCTACCACATTTAAACCCTACAAATCAGTCAAGATTGAGATTTCCCCAGCTTCTGAATGGATTGTCACATTCCTGGAGGTGATTTCTTTTGAATTGTCACTGTGGGTTTTTCTAACCTCTACCATGCAGACATTTTTCTTTTCTAAAATCGAAATCAGAAGCTCTTTTCTTTTTTAAATTTAAAAGAGACCCTTTATCGTACAACTGTGGCATTTTTAGAAATGTAGCATTCAAATGACCTTGAGTGAGTCTAAAGTGGCTAATTTTCTAAGATGTGTCAGTTTACCAAAACCATTGTTTTTCAAGGATTCAAAGAAATATGTTAAAGAACATTTAAATTGGAATGTTTAAAAAAGTAATGTTTTATAGCATATCAAAATGAGGGCAGCATTCTACAAAGTCATATTATGTTTTCTTTTGTTTGTTTTTGAGACGAGATTTTGTTCTGTTGCCCAGGCTGGAGTGCAGTGGCACTAACATAGCTCACTGAAACCTCAAACTACTGGGCCCAAGTGATCCCTCTGCCTCAGTCTCTTGAGTAGCTGGGATCACAGGTGGGCCCCCATGCCTGGCTAATTTTTCAGTGTGTTGCCCAGGCTGATCTCAAATTCCTGGCCGCAAGTGATCCTTCTCCCACGGCCTTCCAAAGTGCTGGGGTTACAGGTGTCGTGTTTTGAGCTTGCCTTGTCTATTGTGATTAGAGCAATAATATGTAATTTTCGCCTAAAACTTTAACAGTAGTGTAGTCATTCCTCAGCATTCTAACTTCTTTTCTAATTAGAACAAAAAGATGCAAAAACTTGGAAACAATTGGGAAAAGAACAAAGGGTGAAGTGGACTTTTAAGTGCTGAGGAATGTGGCAGTTTAAAAAACATGTTTCAGGCTGAGATTATATGCTAGCTCAGTTTGATAAGTGAGCATAGCCATATTTTTAATCTTTAATGCTACTAAATAGCGTAGATACTAATAAACACTTAGGTCTATAAAAAGTCAGCTTTGCTAGCCTATGTGGATGGCTTTAAACATTGTTTCCTAGCATTTAAAGGATTTAAAATCACTGGGTTTGAAAAGTGGAAGTAATACTTGGTGAGCCTCATGTTTGAGTTGGTCTGTCTGTCCAAATGAGGGGAGAGAGCCCAGATAAGGAAAAGGGATTAGTTTTACCGAGCTAGAGTAAGAGGGGAGAGGGCTTGAATGAATGAAAAGAATAGCTGATATGGAGGCCGGGCGCGGTGGCTCACGCCTGTAATCCTAGCACTCTGGGAGGCCCAGGCGGGCGGATCACTCAAGGTCAGGAGTTCGAAACCAGCCTGAGCAAGAGCGAGACCCCGTCTCTACTAAAAACAGAAAGAAATTAATTGGCCAACTAAAAATATATAGAAAAAAAAAATTAGCCGGGCATAGTGGCGCATGCCTGTAGTCCCAGCTACTTGGGAGGCTGAGGCAGAAGGATCGCTTGAGCCCAGGAGTTTGAGGTTGCTGTGAGCTAGGCTGACGCCACGGCACTCACTCTAGCCCAGGGAGACTCTGTCTCAAAAAAAAAAAAAAAAAAAAAGAATAGCTGATATGCTGTAGTTTAAGAAGGTTTGGGTCAGGTGTTTGACTCTTTCTCATCTCCCAATTCTTTGATTCTCTGACATCGTTCACCACACTTCAGTGTGAATGATTTGATTATTTCTGATAAAGGAGACTGCAACAGTAGATGCTGACTTGAAGGCAAGATTTATTCCATGTTAGAGGCAGGCTTTGTAAAATGGGCCACTCTTCCAATTGATATTTGTTTTTTATAGCTGTTTCATTACGAAATATGATCTAATGCCTGACTAGCTTAAAACCATGTTATAACAACAGATCACTGAAATTCCTTACTCATACGCACAGTTTATATTTTTATTTTCCAAAAAGATGAATATTAAAACTTCCGAATAATGTTTTTTTTAAATAGCATTCTCTTCAGAGGAGGAAAAAACTGCACTATTTTGTGCAGAGGAGAAAGATCTATACACTATGACTCACTTCACTTGAAAGAGACAAACGGAAATGACATGGAGAGACTGGGAAGTTCTAGTCATCTTGAGTGACCTGTTAGATCTAAATGTTCTTGTTTAGCCCTGGTTTGAGTGAACTAAATTTAGTTGTCTGATCAGCACTTAGGAAATGGTGTAAAGACCTTCGTAATTGTCTGGACCGATATTAAATTAACTGGGAGCACAAGTAGAAATAGTGGAGGGAAGAACTTGTTGCAATCATTCTTTGACATCACTGGCATATTTACAGGAATACTTTGGTGCTTTTGCAAGTAAGCAAACCATGTCAGATGGTTGCAAAAACTGAGCTGGGGGATAATGAGAATGCAAATGGTTTTTAGCTGCAAGTTATCTACCCTTGGGATCCTGGCTTCCCTACTACATTTTGCATTTTAGTATGACTAGCTCCTCAAAACCTATAAAAATACCTGGGATTGAATAATGTAATTGAATGTATACCGAATTTCCTGATAGAAATGAGTAAGAAATTTACTGTGGAGGTTTTTCACAATTATCAACTGCTAAAAATAGCTGCCTTTTCTTTGTCTTTCTTTCCTTTTTTTCTTTTTTGAAGGAATTGTCTGTTTTCTGATCTTTTAGATTGCAGGATCCTTTTGGCAATTTTTGTTCTATGCTGTGTTTTTACTTGCAGGTACTTTTTCTGAAGCCTACTTGAGCCTATACATGTTTTGCACAATTTGGCATCCCTCTGTACAGTGTTTACGCAGGTTTGTTCTTGGTAACAACTAGTACTGGCACACAGGCTGTGCTTGTTCCTGTATGTTACCCGTGTTCAGGAAAATTGGAATTCTAGCTGGGTCCTGTTTCCCAGACAATGTAGTGTGGCAGCAGCCATTCAGTGTGCTCATTTCGAGGATCCAGAAACGCTGGGGACTTGGAGTAGTCTGTGATTCCCTCTGCCACATTTCATTGGTGAGTCACCACAGCATCTTTTCCAACACCCCAGTGGTCTAGGTTCTCTTTTTGCCTATACGTCTGCAGCTGTTTCTAGTTTTTCACTGTGGAAATGAGTGGAACTGGTTACCTATTAATATGGTCCTTCCACAGTCCCTCAACATTGCCCTCTCCTGCACCATGTATATTCTTCACATTATCACTAGAGTAATTGTTCTAAAACCACAGCCGAGCCTGTCACTGCTCTGTGTAACTTCTAATGCTTTCATAATACCTGTAAGGTCCAACTACTTAACATGGCAACCAGGTTCCAGTCATCCCCTCCCATGTGGCTTCTATTCTAGCCACATCAGAAGGGGCAGCATTTTCCAAACTCATCCCCATCTTTCCTTCCCCTGTACCATTGCTCAGCACTTTGTCTAGGATGCTTCTCCCACTCAGTCTAACTTGCACCTCCCAGCTCAGATGTGTGCTTCCTTGCACTAGAGTTCTGTCACTTGTGTTTCCATACAACCTGACACGTATCTCTTCTAAAGCCCTGCTTCTGTTGTAGCTGCCTCTTTATATCCTGGGTCTATCTCCTCTACAGCCCAAGCATGCTGAGTTCACCTGTTCTAGCTTGCTCATTCATCTTGGAATCCTCTGTACCTGGCATGATGTAGGTGCCTAACAAATGTTGGGATTGAATTGGTTGTCAGCACTTTGCTAGCCTGATGTTATAAAGATGTACAAACGTGGTCCCCAAATCCCATTCTACAGGGAGTGGGGGAGGAGAGAAACAAACAGTTAGCCCACTTTAGTACCAGTGGCAGAGAACATGCTGGGAAAACACTACCACATTTTGAGTTATGGACACAAATGTGGTAATTTAATATTGCCTACTGTGGTGGCTTTGGAAGAAAGGCTGGAATTCTTATCCAGTAGAAGTTGATACAACCAGTTTGTTTCACAAAAGCTTTCAATTTAACAACAAATTTGTACTTGGCCTAAGGTGAACTTTGTAGGCAGCTTGGAGGTTATATGTTTCTCTAAGAATTGTTGAATCACTCTGTCCTCATCATTCTTGACTACTAAATAGTTCTTACAAGCCTTCTAGAGGGCCTTTGCATGTGGTTGGTTCATAAAATATTTTTCGATTTTGGGATATAAAATATGGTTCTCCGTAAAACTGCAACCCTTACAAATATTTCCCCCCCACACACTATAAAACAGTAAAGGCAAACATTTTTTGGCATTTGATCAGACCACCTTTAGGGTCAAGAAAGTAGTTTGATCTTTTGTTTTTCTAGGGTCCTTAGTGCCTGGGTGTAGTCATCATCTTACAGTGCTGAATGGGTTCCTTACTTTCTTTGGGCTTCAGTCTCTTCCTTTGTAAAAAGATCCTGGACTAACTGATTATTAAGTTCAAGTTAAGTAATAAAAATCCTTAATGTACTCACAAAGAGAATTTAATGGTTCTGCAGTAATCTTTGTAAAAACTGCAGTTGTTACTCAATTTTGTAAGGTATAGATGGATACAGTTAGGCTAAAAAAGTTATAGGAGATTTGTGAGAATAGTTAACAACTCAAAAGAATTGGGTCTTTTTTCCCAAGAGGCATTAAACATTTTTAATAAATAGAGTTCATTTGATTTAGTAATGTGGGAAAATGCGTAGCCCTGACTCACAAGTTATGTTTGCAGCTTTTCTCTAAGTGGCAATGGGTGGTTTTTCCTGTAAAAGATAGAGGAACTGATTCTTGAGAATTTACGAAAGATTCAGCCCCAGCTAGGTACACTAAGAGTGGCTGCCCTTTATGTTGTAATTTTAGAAAGAAACCTACATCTGGCCTAAGCTTCATTTGAATAATATGCAAGTTTACACATCTGCCATGTTGGAGAAGAAAGTACCTAAGTCTCCAGCATTTTAGAGATAGTGCTTTACTTTGTGTAGAAGTGGTTTATTAGCTGCTGCCCTCTCATTTTTCAAAGCAGTTTGACATAATCATGAGTATCTTGCTGAAAATTTGTAAATTTTGAATGTCTGGAAACTGGAAACAAGACCATTTCATACAGAAAATTTTTTCCCCCCATGAAAAGCCAAAGAAAAGTCTAGTCCCCAAATCTGTTGATTTCTGGGCTTTGGTACAAGTAAGTCACACTGCAGCTAAAATATTAACTATTGGCCCGGCATGGTGGCACACGCCTATAATCCTAGCACTCTGGGAGGCTGAGGCGGGCTGATAGCTCAAGGTCAGGAGTTCGAAACCAGCCTGAGCAAGAGCGAGACCCCATCTCAACTAAAAATAGAAACAAATTAATCGGCCAATTAAAAAAAATGTATAAAAAAATACTAACTACTGAGAAATAATCTTTAGCCCTTTTTTCCTCTTTATTTTTTTTAATTTTTAAAAATTTTTGTAAGTACCCTTGAATACAGGTTTCTGATAACTTGATTGATTGAGACAGAGTCTCACTCCATTGCCCCTGAGTAGAGTGTTGTGGTGTCAGCCTAGCTCCCAGCAACCTCAAACTGCTGGGCTCAAGTGATCCTCCTGCCTCAGCCTCCCGAGTAGCTGGGACTACAGGTGCATACCACGATGCCCAGCTAATTTTTATATTCTTAGTAGAGACGGGGGTCTCGCTCTTGCTCAGGCTGGTCTCGAACTCCTGAGCTCAAGCGATCCTCCTGCCTCGGCCTCCCAGAGTGCTACGATTACAGTCGTGATCCATCTCGCCCGGCCTTTCCCTTGAAAAAATTTGTGACATAGTTCAATTTACAGTTCTGGATGCTTATGATTCTACCAAGGTAGTAAAGTGTTCTGGATACCCCATGGTAATTAGATAGAACTAGTGCTTCACGAAGTCAGCTCTATAATATGGACTCAGAGTACACATGGCAAAGCGACACTTAAGGTCTGCATTTTCTCTAGGAAATACACATATCCGTTACTACTCTTAAGCTAGTACTATGCCAGGAAATTCTGAATGCTTCTTGAGGGTTAACCACTTGTTGGTGTAAAGTTTTGGGTCCAATTGGTCTTATGTCCCTGGCTCTGGTCTCTTCACTTCAGAGCTTTCTTCCTAGAGACTGAGGCACATTTTTCTTTTACAGCTGAAAAAGGAAAAGCCTTGGCTGTGTGTGTGGCTTCTGTGGGTGAGCAACACCACTTGCAAAGATAAGATGAGCGTAGCAAAACTGGGGTTCCACAATTATATGTTTAAGATTTATTAGTGATTAGAGAAGGAAAATTCTTTCCTTATCTCTGTTATAAAACATTTTTCTCTTTCTTAATGGATCTCTTATGGCACATCTCTTCCTTTTGAAGAATCTTATTTAAAAATCACCACACTGAATTCCAGCAAGCAGCTCAGCTTATTTTTATTCTAATGGGTACTGGTCACGGGGAGGATTATATACTATTGCAAATTGCTTACAGGAAAGTGAATATCAAGTAATTATTCCAAATAGTTGGAGTTCTCTTAAGAACACAGCTTACTTAAAAATGTCCAAGGGTGAGATCACTTCTGAATATAACTTCATTCAAAAGAATGAGTAAGCAAAGTGCATTTAGCATAATACGGTAAATTAGCTTTAAATTCCTTTGATGGTTGAACATTTGTCACTTTTATATTTATCCCTTTTGGTGATACTACTGCTTCACTATTCAAATGGTCAGGACTTAGTTTGCTTCTGTAAGGATAAAGGCAAAATATGTCTTCACTGGGTCATGAATATTTGTGTGGCTGAGTTTTACAGAGAGAAGGCACCTCTGAGAAGGTATCCAGTGGTCTTTTTTGGGGGAAAGGATGTATTGTTTTATGGGTTTTTTGGTGGTGTTGTTTGCTTTGTTGTTTTTACCCTGATTTGAAGTATTTAATAGCACCTTTGAATGAGGAGCCTTCCCATTATTGTTCTCCACTAGCTGGACTCCGCCTCCCTGTTGCTAGGGTCTTCAGGATCATCCTGGGTTGGGGTGAAGCAAAATGGTGCTGAGATCAGGAAGCTGCTTTAAACCACATCAGGTTGACAGACACAAAAGCACATTTTTGGAGTAGCCCCCAGCGTACCAGCTGGTTTAGCCTCACTTAAGGATCAGCTGGTCCACATCTCTTGAACTTTCCTTGAGAATCCACACCCCTATGTTGCTGGGTTTTAATGGAGACCCTTTATGTACCTATCATGGTACCATTGCTAAGCATTTTAAATATCTTTCATGTCCTACTGACAGTTTTTCTTGATTAAATCCTAGGAATATTAGTGCCATTAGTGGTATTTTCTTTAGTCCGTTCACAGCATAAATAACTCCCCAGGGCTGCTTTCCCTTATTTCTCTGACTGCTAGTGAAAATGCTTTTGAAAGTTTGAGTAACAGGCTTAAAGAGTACACTGTGGCTCTTGGTAGTTTCTATACTTGTCCTTAATCACTTGTTTTCATCCTTTATGAGCTTGAATTTTCCCCAGAAAACTTGTCAGAAAACTTACCAAAACATAGGTATTGTGCAGAGAGAATCACTGTGAAAATAGCTGCTGAAGTTTAATAAACCTAGTGCCTTTTTTTTTCATGACTGCATATTTTTCAGCTAAGCCACCTTTTGCAACTTGTTCCACTACTTCATGATGACAAACTTTTGTGTTTCCCAACAGATTTGGAAGATGTTGCTTTTAAAAGTAGGAAATAAATGGCTTTGGAAGATGGAGGCATGCTTTGGTTTGAAGTGGGAGCCTGGTATGTCCTTAGACGTCAGTGTGAAATGCAGCTGGAGATGGGTGTGGGCCTTCATCTAAAATTTCCTGTCTTCAGTTTGAGGAGGTGGTTACCCATCTAACCACTTAAGAACGGCGTGGTACGTGCTGTTTTATTTACAAGGCAAAAACTGAGTCTAATGGTTTCCCTTGTACTTGCCTTCAAATTAATAAAATGTCATCCTTTGGTAATATTTACATGTCAGGTACATTTTAGAAGGAAGAGAGGATATAGCTGAAGTTAAAGGATTCAGTTGGCATCATACCTTTAGTTTTGTAAATGCCTTTAATGTTTGATTTTTGTAAGTTGCTCATAAGGAAGTGATAAGTGTGTTAGGTTATTTGTGGTTTGAGCTAATTTTAGTCTCCCTTTCACAGCTTGCTTTATGTCCTTTGCCATTAAAACATGCTTTCTAGAAAGAGAAATTTTGAATGTAGGACATAGTCTGTATTCTATACTTGGCTACATCTCAAAAAATATTTTCTTGGTGCTTTGGAAATCAGACAGTTTGAAGCATAGTAACAATTATTTTAAAATCACTGATGCCTTTGCTTTTGCTCCACTTTTCCAGCAAGTAAACTAGATTCTTTCATAGAGGTTTGGAACTCTTGCTCCGAGCCACTGGTTAAAAAGGCACAGTTGATATTAGAGGATTTTAGATATTAAAGGTTATGACAAGCCCTGCAATGTATTGGAGCAAGGCTTTGCTTGGCTGTGTGTAGGAAACTTTCCCCAGCCTCTCCCCTTGGTTGATAGAGCATTTTGCTTCTACGGGCAGGCGACTGTATCTGTCTACAGTGCTCATTAGCTTCACACAGAACAGTTGTATTTCAGAGCTATAGTCCCAAGCTGCCCTGCTACCCTTCACCAACTACCCTGGACGTACATACCCCAGGGACATGTGAAGTAATGGAAAAAGAGAACTCAGGGGACCTGGGTTTGGATTCTGAGTCTGCCTTTAACTGTTGTGGGACCTTGAGAATTACATACAGGACTATAAAATGCGGTGATTAGAACAGAGAGCTTTATAGCACTATCTGGATCTGACATTCTGCAGTGACATAGTCCCATGAGGACCCTGGAGGTAGGGTAACCTTCCTGGAAAAATTGGGGCTTCGTGTCCTGCTTGTGCTGGATTTGGTAGCATTATATGGCTGTTCCATGACCCCCCTTATCTAAAAGTAGAACAGAGCTTTCAAATTTCATATTAACTCAAATTAAAACACATTATTGATGTCCTTTAAAATAATAAAATGCCCTGTGAGGACATAAATGAGATTATATTATAAAATTCCTGAATGCCACATGGATGAATGCAATTCCCTTTGAAATTCTTCTTATGTGTAAAGAAGAAAGTTGGATTTTGTAATTAGACCAAAATCTCCCATTTGAGAGAGAAACACACAGTCTGCCCTATGTTCTGCCCTTGTTCTGGATAAAACCCACGAATAAGCTAACATTTACTGAATTCTGTTTTGTACCCTGGGTACTGTACAAAGTGCTTTACATGCAGTGCCATTTATTATGTGCCATCAGCTAGTCTATAATAGCAGGAAATGTTGTATGAGGACACTTAGGTCTCAGAGCCTCAATGTCCTTCTCTGCCAGGTCTCCCATGTCCTGCATCCAGCTTCACCATACCATCGTGGCAGTGTAGTCATTGCTTCAGCTGCCAAATACATGACTGCGAAGAGAGACAAGGGATTGTGCTGAGCCTCTTCGATTTGTTAGGACATATGAAGAGATAGTTTATAGTTTTTGACCTTTGCCCAGTTTTCTAACTTCTTACCTAGATGTCACAAATTGGTCACCCACAGTCATATTTTGCTTGGTTCACAAAGTGTTTTATTTTTTATTTTTATTTTTTTTTTGAGACAGAGTCTCACTCTGTTGCCCGGGCTAGAGTGCCGTGGCGTCAGCCCAGCTCACAGCAACCTCAAACTCCTGGGCTCAAGCGATCCTCCTGCCTCAGCCTCCCAAGTAGCTGGGACCACAGGCATGTGCCACCATGCCTGGCTAATTTTTTCTATATATTTTTAGTTGGCCAATTAATTTCTTTGTATTTTTAGTAGAGTTGGGGTCTTGCTCTTGCTCAGGCTGGTTTCGAACTCCTGACCTTTGAGGGATCCGCCCACCTCGGCCTCCCAGAGTGCTAGGATTAGAGGCGTGAGCCACCGCGTCCGGCCCACAGAGCGTTTTAAAAAAAGAGGAGTTCTCCAAAATCCACAGGGCTTCCAGTAAAAAATAAAAATTAAAAAAGAGTTTAATTTTTTGCCATTGTTTATAAATACATCAGGAGAAATCACATATAAATCTGGATTTCTGGCTTGTCTTGAAAAATCTGACAGTCACACTGTCTGAGCCCACATTGGCAGTGGTTTGCTTAACTGAGGGGCACAGCTCCTTTTGGATGGACATGTGTATCTTTAGTTTACCACAGTCCCACAGTGGGTCACTCTGTCCTTGTCTGTGTGTACTACTTGGCCCTTGGTGGCACTTGAGTTTGCAACTCCTATTGTAAGCTGAGTTTTCTCTTGAAGTTTGCTGTTAATATTAGAGCTACCATGATGTTTGGCATTGTAAATAGTTGGTGTATTATCATTAGCTAAAATCAAAGCAAAGGGATAGAGGGTTGGAGGCCTGGGGGAGTGCCCTTGACAATAAAGTCCAGGATAAAATTCCAGGCCCGGTCCTCCTTTCCTTCTTGCCCTTCCCCTTTCCTCTTCTCCTTAGGCCCTCTTCTGCTATTTTGAGGAAATTGAAGCCACCCATCATTTTTTTCCACCTCAGGCAACTGAGTGTGACTGTATTTTTGTCCCATGTTCAGTTATTTCCAGGAACTATTTTTGATGACCAACTTAGAAGTTAAGTTGAGTGGGCCCTATGGGAATTGATAAAAAGAATGACTTGCCCAAGTATGCTGGCACTGAGAAATCTACAAACTAATGTTTTTAATGATTTGCTTTGTTGTGACTTAGTCAAGAGTGATACCATTTGTCATGTGTCTGAACTCATGATTAGATGGTTTCTCTACCATATCCTCTCTGTCAAGGATGAAATAAACATAGACATGATAAAAACAAGATAAATATGTAAGTTGCAAGGAATGTGTGTTGAAGGTCTCTCTATCCTTGTTTAGTGACAAAAGTGCATATTGTGTTGTAGGATGTGCTGCTTTTTGTTTGATCCTTCTTGAACATTTATTATTCTATAGAGAGGCCTGTGGCACATTAGAAAAAGCAATAGGTAAGGAAGATTCTTTACCATTGTAAAACAGTTAAGGTCTTTGTTCAAGTTTTGTATCTAGTATCTCAAAAGGTACAAAAGCTGATCCTAAAAGGGGGAAACCAGCTCAGTGTTCTAGCACTCCTGGATCATGTGGTGTGATGACATGGCCACTTCATACTTTATCACATATATGAACTAAAATCAACAGCTAAAGACCAGCTTCTCCATGAAGCTTTATGTCCATCTTTCATTTGTTCTTCTATTCTAGATCGTCTTTGTAGGACTCTCTGCAGGCAGGATCCATTCAGCCATTCAACAAATACACGAGCAACTCCTAGGTACCAGGCTTTGTGTTAGTGGGGATAAGTGGTAAGCAAGACAGACTTGGTCCCTGCCCTGAAGAAGTTTAACACATTGACTCCCACACTAGAAAAAAAATTCTTTTTTCCTTTGGGTCACAGTGTTTTATTATGAAAATAGAATAAAAACTTTGAAAACAAAATAATCCATTCTAATTTAATGAAAAATTTGTTATTTCTTAGTGTTTTCTGTGCATGAGTTATATGCAACTTGAAAAATAGTTTACGCAGCTCCCAAGGTAGAGACGTGTGAGTTACATATGCTTCATGAGGCCCCGGGCTCAAAACTAATGTGAGTTAAATACAGCTCACATGGTAGTTAATGTGTTAATAGTCCAGCCAACAAAGAGGCTGAATAGAGAGATAATCCCAGTTCAGAGTAGGAAGAGCTCTTATAGGCCTAGGCCCCAGATGCTGTGGGGATACTCAGGAAGAAGTATCTGGTTGGGATTGGGAGCAGGTGAAACAGATGGAGGATAGTCTATAAAGATAATATCTAAGTGCAGATCTGAAGGGCAAGGAGGAGTGAGCCCCATATGTTCTCTGGACTGTCTAATCTGGGATTGACTCCTCTGTGCCCTTCTCTGTCATGTTAAGTGTCACTTGGGCTTGAAAGCATGGGATATTTTACTTCCTTCCTCTTTGTCCTGACTCTTCTCTCCTAGCCCCACACACAGTACATATGCATTGTCTCTCTCGGTGTGTATTTTTTCCCTCTCTCTTTTAATCTATTTCTTCTGCCATTACTCTTAACCTTGGCAGCATAGTGAAAGCATCTGTGTAGGTCTTCCCTTGGAGGATGGTGTTTCATTGTCAGTTCTATAGTGCCAGAACACCACATTGCATTGTGCTTAGTGGGCAGGCAGTGCAGTACCCATTGAAATGAAGTGATAACTTTTTTTTTTTTTTTAAATTATTAAAAGGTTGCGTACATTGCCCTTGCCCCCCTCCCCCCTCCAGTCAGAGCCTCAAGCCTGACCATCCCCCAGATGGTGCACATCGCACTCATTATATATGTATATACCCATCCCCTCCTCCCCCCTCCCGTCTGCCCAACACCCAATAAAAGTTGTTCCTGTGTGTCCACTTAGGTGTTGATCAGCTAATACCAATTGGCTGGTGAGTACATGTGGTGCCTGTCCATCCATTCTTGGGATA
>CAUYRT010058602.1:0-69044 GCA_963574885.1 Lepilemur ruficaudatus | reverse complement strand
TGGGACTACAGGCATGTGCCACCATGCCCGGCTAATTTTTTCTATATATATTTAGTTGGCCAATTAATTTCTTTCAATTATTAGTAGAGACGGGGTCTCGCTCTTGCTCAGGCTGGTTTCGAACTCCTGACCTTGAGCAATCCGCCCGCCTCGGCCTCCCAGAGTGCTAGGATTACAGGCGTGAGCCACCGCACCCGGCCCCCTGTACTGTTTTTGTTTTTTTCCTTTTCTTGCTCTCTCTCTTCTGCCATACCAAAGGAGCCCACTTAGAAGCAAATTTACAACACAAGCTGGAAATCCAATCTCTCAGGCAAGAAAAAGCTGGATTTTATAATAACTCAGGAAGGTAGAATTTGAGAAAGGAATAGCTGCAGTTTTGATCCTGTGTCAAATCTGCAACGGCTGAGCGAACTCGGGAGCTGCCTGGTGCCGCCCAGCCCTAGGGGCTCTGAGCTGAGCTGAGAGGTTGGCAGGTGGTGATGGAGACAGGGCAGGACTGGTGCAGGCAGCTCGAGGAGGAAGCCAGGGGCTGGCTGGGGACACGACACAGACCCAGTTGTACCTCCAGAGCTGCCTGCACCCTTCTATCATGATCCAATAAAATGTGAACCTGGCAGAACCACCATTTGTAAGGCAGCAGGCAGCTACCTGTGGGAGATTCAAGCCTAAAATGCACAGCAAGACTGCCTCCTCCAGCAGTGACCAGCTCAGATCACAGGGCAAAAGCAGTTGGCCCCACGGAGCTGCTCTGGTAATGCCTGTTTGCATGGGAAGCTTAAGAAGCCAACAGGGCTAAATGGTCTATTCACAGAGCTCCAAATCTGCCATCAATGTGTTTCTGAAGTGGCCCTTAGGACACCTTCCACGTTTCCAAAAGATGGTCCTAGAAAAGTACCACAGGTGAAGGTGAGCTCCATAGCATACATAGCACAGTGTCTATGTTTACAGGATTCAAAACTTTCAAACACTGAGCCTCAGGACAGTGTCCCATTGTGACAAGCAAGTTTTAAGAGCCTTCTACATACAACTCAATAGGTTAGAAGCCCCAAGACCACTAAGAATCCCAGAACATTGGGTAATACCACTGTTCGTGTCTTAAAGAAAAATATCCTCTGCTAATGGAAAACAAATCATCCTTCAAAGGTGAAGATGTTTTCCTCCACCACAGAGCCTTCTCTCACCATGTCAGTCAAACCTGATTCCCTAAAGGGCTTTTTCTAATACTTAGATATAACTTTTTACCTAACATACAGCAAAAACAAAAATACCAAGTCCTGGCAAAATTGAAGAGAAAGAAGGCACTTGTACGTGGGTTTAATGGTGCTTTCATTGATACATTTCTCTGAAGGCCGGATCAGGAATGTGTTTAAAATGGAGAATGTAAATACACCCGAACTTGGAATTCCGCTTTTAGGAATTTTTCCAGCAGGGATATGTATATACGTGGATATTCACTGAAAGTCAATTCATACTAAAGGTGAGTCTAGAGACAGATTTTCTGGGTCTGCTTCCTGGCTCTGCTACTGAGTTCAGCTTCTGCATCTGCTAAATGCTGTTTCACACAGAATTGTTGTGAAGATTAGATGATACAATGCAGTGGTTCCCCAATCTTTTTGGCACCAGGGGCAAGTTTCGTGGAAGACGATTTTTCCACAGACAGGGGTACAGAGGGGCCACAGCACTCAGGCGGTGACGTGAGTGATGGGGAGCGACTGTAAATACAGATGAAGCTTCACTTGCTTACCCACAGCTCACTTCCTGCTGTGAGGCCCTGTCCCTAAGTTTCATGTAAGATAATTTTTCCACAGACAGTGGAGGGGGGGAAGTGAAGCTTAAGCAGTGATGACCAGCCAGTTCCTAACAGGCCATGGATTGGTACCAGGTCACAGCCAGGGGTTGGAGTCCACAAATATGATGCATGTAACCTGGCACATAATGAAAACCCAATAACTTTCCATTTTTGCTATTTTAGTTTAATTCAAATATTCTAAATAAACTTATATAGCCACCAATAGGATTTGATTAGATATAATATGATAGATATAGTCAAGAGATAGATAGATATAGTCAATATAGCCTGTATATATTATATAGGCTTTTAAAAAAGTAAAAGTTCTAGATACATAATGAATTAAAAGAAAAATCAGATTTCAAAAGAGCCTGGGAGTATATGTGTAGGTTTATTCCTCTGCTATGGTTTAAATGTATCCCTCCAATTTCACATGTTGGAAATTTAATCTTCAAATTCTTATGTTGATTGGAGGTGGGGCTTTTGGCAGGTAATTAAGATTGATAAGGTCATCAGGGTAGATCCCCCTTGACGGGGCTGGCATCTTTCTACGAAGAGGAAGAGAGACCTGAATGGACATGCAGGCCTGCACATACATGCCTCATTCTTGCCACATGCTACCCTCTGCCATGTTATGATACAGCAAGAAGGCCTTTGCCAGATGCTGGTGCCATGCTCTTGGACTTTCCAGCTCCAGAACCATGAGTTATTAATAAATAAATTTCTTTTCTTTACAAATTACCCAGTGTGTGATAGTCCGTTATGGCAACAGAAAATAGATTAATTCAGCCTCCACATGTACATGTGTCTATGTAGAGGTGTGTGTGTGTTATCTAGTGTGTGTGTGTATATATATATATAATGCATGTGTGAGTCCTGTGTGTAAATCTATGGTGTTTCTTTGTGTGAGAGCTTCCCATGTTTGTCTGCAGTGGGTGCATATGTGTGAGCTTTGTGTCTATCTTCAGCATGTGCATGGGATCTGTGTGTGTGTGTGGTGTGTGTTTGTGTGTGATGGGATATGTATGGGTATTGTGTGTGGTGAGTTTTGTGTGTCTGTAGGGTGTTTGTCTGCAGTGTATGCGTGCAAATTCTATTGTGTGTGTGGTATATTTGTGAGTTCTACATGTGCATATGTGCTATATTTGCATGTGAGTTCTCTGTGTGTGTATCTGCAGAGTGCTTGGGTGAGTTCTGGGGGGATATATTTGCATGTGAGTTCTGTGTATGAGTCCATGGGGTACACATGTGAGTCTGGGAGTAGTATATGTGCATGAGTTCCATGTGTATGTCTTCAGGGTATGTATGTGCCTATATATGTAGCCAACATCAAAAGGTGAATAAGAACTTGGGCTCTGAGAGAGAGAAGCCTGAGTTGGGTTCTTGCCCCATCACATAATATTTCATCTTGGACAATTTACTCAACTTTTCTGATTTGAGTGTTTTTATCCATCAAAAAACTATCAGCTCCTTATGGGACATGTGAGAATTAAATGACAGAACGTATGAGAAACACAGCACTGTGTCTGGCACATAGTAGGTACATAATAAAGGTTAGCAGTTGTCGATCATTGTCACTTTTATAGAGAGGTGTCCGAACAGATGTTTTCTGATGTCTTAACTCAGCTATGTAGCAGGAATCATTGTGCTTTTAATTTTCCCTTATAATTTTCTATACTGCTTAGATATTTTGCATGCATACACATATTATCTCTGTAATAGACAAACCAATACATATTTTTTCACTAAAACAAAACCGGAGACTGGCATTGGTCACCTCTGTGTATGGACAAAACACGTCTGAAGCCCCGGGCCCAGCATCAAGTGTCTGTCTTTCTGAATGCACCTCCCTCTTCTTCCCTGAAATTCCCATCCTCGCTGCAGCACTTGGATTAAAAGCTGAGACTGTGATGTTATGTCCAGAAAACACTGCTTTAGATTCCCATGATCCCTGGGATTGGCCAGTTGTTGAGGCCACTTTCTGTCTTAATCCCACAACAATTGATTTTTTTAATCAGATTAACTTGTCACCTTGGAAGGTATGGCGGTAAAGGGCATCTCAGGGTCGGTCTCACTCAGAGTATGAGGAGAGGAGGCCAGGAGTGATGGCCCCGAGGGGGATTTCAGAGGTGACAGTTGACTCCGTGGGCTGTGGTAGGGGGCTGGGGCGGGGGGTTGGAAGCCCAGCATAAGTGGGGAGGGGGTGGGAAGGGAGACTAAGGAAATCGTTCACCACTGTCGCATTTCCTTCCTGTACATATACTTCCTTCCTTTACAGTTGGGTTCAGGCCAGGTCTTCCCACAAGTGCAGGGTTCTCACTCAGCGTGTTTGCCAGAATCACCTGGAGAGCTTGTTAAAAATGAAGATTCCAGGCAAGATCCTTCCCTCCCCCAAGAGGTTCTGATAAAGTTGTGAAGGGGAATCTAGGTATCTGCTTTCCCAGGTGAGAACTGGATTAACTATTGTGAAGCAATGGGGAAGATCCTTGGGGTTAAAATCTCACCGTGAAAAGTCCGATGCTCGACCTCTTTCATGACTGTGTGGCTTCAGTTTAGTTACTCAACCTCTCTGGGCTCTTCGTGCCAGTGAAATCCGGGTGATGATCCAGAACAAAATGATGATGAGGTTATGAAGTGTGGGCAGCTTCTGCGTGGAGATAGAAGCTGGTTGATTTGAAGCCAGTGCACAGTTCTGCCGTTCTCTGAGAGGAGACCCTGTATTCTGAGGACGATTTCTGACCCTAGGGTCGCCTTGGCCTGTGTCCCCTGCCTCAGAAGCTTCCGCCGACTTTCCGAGTCCGGAGGCGGCAGGCAGCCTGGGAGTGTGCTCCACTGCCCCCTGGTGGTCCCATCTGGGAAGGTGAACAGAGTCTCCATATCTGCTTTACTCAGGCCCCGGAGCAAAGACCCAGGCAGCGCGAGGCCAGAGGTGGAGAGGGGAGACAGCCACAAGAGATGCTTCTCCCCGCCACCGCCAATGATGGCAAGTGCTCAGACTGTCACTGTGGAGCATCACCACTGCAGCTTAAGGATTTCCTCTGCTCTCGGTGCTTCCTGAGCCCTGGGCCGAGCTCTTGCTGGAGCAGAGCCCTGGAGAGGAGGGAGCAGGGACAGGGCGGGCGTGGGAGGTACACCTGCTGCTTCTAGAGCTTGAAGAGATGAGTTTGACCCATGAGATAATGGATGTGGCCATGCAGAATTAAGCAGTAAAAGGGGTTAAAAGGCCAGCCCTGAGGGAGCACGCTGCAGGCTCTTAGCAGCCATTCAGCCTCAGAGTGAAGGATCTGAAGGCTGGATGAGAACCCCGCACCCCTGGGAAACCCTGACCTGACGGTGGCTCTGGCAAACGTCTAAACCTCAGGACCTGAGGATCCACCATTGGCAAGGCTGGCACTGGCCACGAATGGAGGTCAGCAAAACCGAGGTCAGCCCCCACTCTCCCCACACCCCAGGAACCCCACTGCCACAGCCTAGCCCTTCTGACCTTCCCTGTCAGGCCTTAGGCTGCCCACCCCAGAGGCTGTGCTCACCACCACACCCTTCTGCCCCACAGTGAAACACTCCTCTCCTTCCCTGTGCCCCCAGGTAGGGCCTTAGGCAGGTGACACTCCTACTTGCACTTTCTCAAGGCATAGTACCCCCTTGGTCATCTGATTCCCTAGTGATTCTGCTGGTGTCAGGTGGAGGCCATGGAGAATTGAGGGTGGGCTCCTGGCAGAGGCCATGGAGAGCTGGGTACCATCCTCTAACCAAGACACAATGTCTGCACATGGTCCGACCACAGGGAGCAGACCTTTTGGGGTGTCCATCACAGCACTGTGTCCATGCACCTAGGTGCATGCTCATGGATCAAGAAGTGGCTTATCTCAGAGCTGTGGTCATCCACCCTGTGTGTCTGCAAGGACAGAGGACAGGGCTGGGGCTCCCAGAGCTCCTCACCTGGCACAGCCAGCCTCAGGCTGCATCAGGAGGGAAAAGAGGGAGATTGTGGCTTCTAAGCCACTCCACTGAGCTCAGGGGAATGAACTAGATGCCTGCTCAGGAAGCTTTCCCAGTTCCGAGCCCCACCGTCATTTCTGTCAGCAGGGTCTGGATAGACAGACTGCAAGCTGGTCTTCTTTGGGAGACCACTGACAGTTGTAAAGCTGTGTCTCTGTCACCACTGCCATCCTCGTGCTGGAAGCGATTGATCTTATTAGAGTTGTAGTCACCTTCTTTGTTTTGCCCTGAAATTTCCTAAACACTCACCAACCAAAGACTACTTTCTCTGCTCCTTGTGTTTCTTTTCTCTCTAGAAAACAAGCCCCCACATGTGTTTTAAGTTATAAACAGAAAGAGGTAGCAAAAATTATGAAGATGAAGAAAATGAATGCATTGGATTTTTACAATAGCACAACTTATTTCATTTAACACTTACGGAATCCAGATGAGGCAGAGATATACCCAATTTTAGAGACAAAAGGGAAAAAGGCTCAGAGAGGCCCAACTAGGAAGCTGGAGCTGATCCCCACATCCTGACCCTAAGTTCTCCTGGCTTTACGGAAAGGTCCCGGTCCTCACGCATCACCTGTACTTCCCAGGGTTCCTTTGCCTCCACAGAAGCCCTGACATCATTTCCCCTCTGCTCTTTCACTCTGGAGGGTGGGCTGTATCAACAGGTGCAGGTGGGCTCTTGTCATTAGACACTGGTGAACCAAAGAGCAAGCAGTGTCCACCTCAGGCTGCCCAGATGGCACATTCTGCACCCATGGCTCCAACTCCCCCGGGAGAGGCCAGTCAGGGCATTTGCTTAGATCCCACCCTCCCTTCTCCCCTACAGCTCATCCTCCCACACACCTGCTCATAACAGCAGTCCCTGTCCTCACAGGCAGGCCATGGGCTCAGCACTCAAGGCTGACATCTCGCTGCCTCCCTCCCCTCCCACTCGGAGTGACTGCTCCAAGTCACTGTCCTGGTGGGAACATCCAGAACAAGTCATGGCAGACCCTGCAAATATTTTCCTCACTTCCTTCTTTCCTTCTTACCTCTCTGTCTGTTCCTTCTCAGCCTTCTGATCTGGTGCTGCAAGGCCCAGGGCTCCATCCTTGCCCCCTGTCTCCTCTGCCTAGATTCTCTTAGGGATCTCATCCAGCCCTAGGGACTCCCAACACCACATACACATCTCTCCTGATGATTCTGGTGTCTAACCAAATAAGACATCACCACTCGGATGTCAAATAAGAACATCAAAGGTAACATGGATACAACCAAACTCTTCCATTTCTCCTCGAGCTGATCTTCTGACCGTTTCCTGGTGCCTCAGTAGAGGCAATTCCATCCTGTGGTTGCTCAGGCCACCACAGAGTCAAGCTTGGTTCTCTGTTTCTCCGACAGCCTCCATCCACTCTGTCAGTGAACTCTGATAGCTCCATGGTCAATCTGGACTAAGATCCAACCACCCCTGCCCTCTGCTCAGAGCCCTTGAACTCCCCACCCACCCACAGTTAGAGCCAGCGCCCCACCCTGACCTTCATGGCAGATGGCCATGTACCCCAGCCTGTCCAGGACCCTGTCCTTCACGTCTGTCCCAATGCAGTTACTAAGTGACTGGGTAATAAACAGTGTGCTGTTCTCCCCACGTGCGTTTGCTTGAGCTGGGCCTCCTCCTCTGCACCTCAACCCTACTGCCCTACCCTCTCTTGGACCATATCGTATGCCACCCACTGTGTCCTCTGCCACTGTCTGGAACACTCTCTCCCCAAGTAATCTGTGTCTTGTTACCCACTTCCTTCAGGTGCTCAAATGTCAGCTTATCTGCCCACCAAATGATGCCTCCCCACTCCTGCTCTCAGGACAACAGCCTGGTCACTCTCCACCCCCTGACCATGCCACATGCTTCATCAGAGCATCCCCACCTGGCAGTGACACCTTCATTGTCTCACTCTCCTCACTAGAACACAAGCTCATTTTGCTCACAACTTCCACTCCAGGACCTAGCACAGCTCCTAGCAGATGAAGCAGCTCCGTAAGTATCTGTTAGGACAACGAATGAATGAATGAATGGCCAGGTTCCAGAAAAGTCACAAAACATGGAGCTTTTCTCTTCCTGAAAATGCTTAAGAACCTGTTATGTCTAGTTACAATGCACACAGAGGGTAGCTTGGATCCATGGAAACAGAATAAACATTAGGAATCATTGTCAGTAATTCACATACTGGTCTGGAGTTCAGAAGACAGGGCCTTTGGTTTGGACTGCATCACTTCAACATCTCAAAACTCCCCAGAGCTTCAGTTTCCTTGTCTTTCAAATAGTATAGTGTCTATGATTGTTTGCAGCACCAAAATTCCAGAATTCCACATCCCACCAGAAAGGTGACAGCACAAAAGAGCAAAGTAAACACACTGAATCATTGGGCTCCTGGCATCACCCACCATCTCAAAAGGCACTTGCCCAACTCAAGCCTGCTCTGGAAGCTCTGCGGCCTGGACAGACACATGGACAAGGAATTGTCCATGTCTTTCAGAGAGCTGTCCCCCCCCCAGAGGGTGCTGACCTTGAAATATTAAGGGGCAAGTACTTATTTGTAAGCAATATGCACCAGCCCATTCAAGCATGTTAGCAGCTCACTGACCAACTGCAGTCATCTCCAGTTGTAGCAGTAAAAACAGGAAACTCAGAAGAAATGCATTTGGGGGCAGGGAACACAAATGCCCTTCCTGGAGTCATTTGTAGGCTCCCTGAGAGCAGGAGCAGCCATGCAGCTCTCCCCTGTCCCCCACTGCCTGCCCCAACTCCCCAAATTGAGAGGCACCTTCCACAGGAACAATACTCCCAGCCACGAAAGGAGCAGGTCATGGAATCGGGTGGGAATTTGGAAAATCAGCCACAGGGTTCATCTCCTCCAGCCCCCCTTCAGGGGCTGGAGGAGATAAACCCTGTTCTTGGAGTGACCCTCATTCTCAGCAGCAACCAGCACCACTCCAGTGCCTAGAATATGATGGGCACCTAATAAACATGCAAATAGGTATTATATATTTATGCATTATAAGTGCATTATTTATTATATGTAAATAATATACATAATATTAATATACATTTATTATTATATGTAAGTAATAGTAAATGAATGAAATACACATATGCACACACGCCTATTTGCTCTGATATATCTTGTTCCTAGGAACCCCAGCTCTATCTTGGGTTACTGTCTGTCAGTTCATCTGCTTCTCGGATACTTCAGGACACAGCTGGCTCTAAATGGTTCCAAGTTACAGGAACAATCCTGAAACCAGTGATCAGTTCAAAACTTACCTCCTGCTTGGGTCCCTCATCCTCGGTCAGCGGCACCCTCTATTGCCAAGGCTATGGCTCACAGCATTATATATACACTGAGTTTGTAATCAGAATCTAGCAGAATCTATTTTAAATACATGGGGACTATGGTACATATGAATATGCTAATCAACTAAGCTTAATAGTTCTCGTTTGTATTAATGCAAATTAGACAGCTGCATTTCCCACCAAATATTTTCCTTGGTATTTACTGACGAAATCAGGGTCTTTCTAATAAGTTCTAATATTTAATCTAAAAGCTCTAAAAAGGTGCTTTAGTTGAGTATAATCTAATTTCACTGAACAAAATTGCATCTAAAAGCAATATAAAGTTACAATTTGTTCCTTGTCAAATAGTAAAAATGGCCTTTAAATTTTACATGGTTTTGACCTTTGGTTTTTGCATTTCAATTAAACTTCCCTCAGAGCCCAGAGGATCAAATGTTCATTGAGTGTGAATTAGGTCCTAGCAAGAGGTACCCACTGGCCCTCTGTTTCTTTCCTTTTCAAACTGACATCTGTC
The DNA here is from genome assembly GCA_963574885.1 of Lepilemur ruficaudatus. Lineage (NCBI taxonomy): Eukaryota > Metazoa > Chordata > Mammalia > Primates > Lepilemuridae > Lepilemur > Lepilemur ruficaudatus. Next base: position 59,420 of record CAUYRT010058602.1, on the reverse strand, counting down.
TCATGTTTGATGCAGAACAGAAATTTTCTCCCTCAATGGCTGAAGCACAGGTAAACAGAAATACTAGGTCTGGCTAATATCTTATCTTTAGACACTTAAAATTTCTATGGGTTAACTTTCAAAACTGAATCCTAGATTGGTATGCCAACTTACAAGACTCCCTATAACTAGTCTGTGACTAACCCAAACTTTCCATTAGGCCATTATTGAGCAAGGATTTTACCTTTGCAATGCCTGTTGACATTTTGCATTATACTCATGCTTCATAAGAACATGGTAATCCAGAGAAGAGGTCACCTTTTGGCTTCTGATGGAAACAGGTGCTCAGGTCTAAGAAGCTGTCATGCCACTCAATATTAATTCTCCCTATTTTTCTTGGTAATAGAATGCTATTTTTATTCAAGGTAATATTCAGGGTAATGATGCTCCCAGCTAAATACTACATTTCCCAGACTCCCTTGCAACTAGTGAAACAAAAAGATAGAAAAAAGTCTTGGATTCCTTACGACATTGCATAACCACTATACAAGCCCTGGCTACTACCTCCAGGCATCCTTTGCATAATAGAAAGAAATCAGATATGCTTTTTGTTATATGTAGCTGGATCTAATCTTAACTCTCATGAAGTTAAAACATGTAGCACAACTCCTGGCACCTAAGTACAAAATAAGTTATAACAATTAGTCAAGCATCAGATGGATGATCAGTCCAAATGATACTTCATGGAAACCAACCAGGCACCCAGAGAGAAAGAGAGAATAGATAACACCTGCATATCTATTAATATAATACAAAGATAAAGTATACATTAAGAACTGTATGTATAACTTAATTAGAAGAATAGTAAATATTTTCTGGGCTTATAGGCACCAAGCACTATACTAAACATTTTACATGTATTAACTCCTCAGCCTTCCCAGCAATTAATACAGCACTAGTAAAATGTGGATCCACAATAAATGTGTTGAATAAACAAATAGAGGGACAGCCAGACAACATCTTGCTTATCTAGACCTGAGCCTGACCTGTTAACTACCCTGGACATGTTCTAAGTCAAGTAACACACTAACTCTTTAGTCCGATAGACAACATACCCCTATGACTTTGGTTTCCACAAGCTCCAGCTAACAGGAGAATTCTTATGTACAAGGATCATATGTTTCTCTCCTCCAGACAGAATCTCATCAGTTCATCTCCTTCCTGAGTTTTCCAATTATACAGCACTCTTAAAGATTTTGTCATCTCCCTGATCTGGATGGTTCCAGGATAAAGACATTGAGAGGGCACAGTGTTGAAGGTAGAAGGGCCCACAGTGGCCATCTGCCACACCATAGGGCCAGGCCCAAGCTGGGAATTCTGGAGGTTCCATAATAACCTACCAATAACTGAACACTGGCACATATATTAGCATAGTTCATCTTTACAATGGTGTCGTGTGTTCGAACACTATTTCATGCAAAACATACTAAGGATCAGAGACATTGTGACTTATTTCATTCATTCAAATGTATTAAGCACCTCCTATGTGTTAAGCATTAACTTTTGGGGATATAAGACACATATGGCATATTACTTTAAGGAATGTAGAGTCCAGTGGAGAAGATAGACGTATAAATAAGCAAAAATCATACCTTGTGACAGTTGTTATAATGAAAGTAATTATCAGATATCATGAGGACATATTGGGACTAGTCACAGAGGAGCTGCTATAAGAGCTGGGGCACAGGTTGGGCAGACCTAGGAGGCAGCAGGGCAGGTACTCCAGGAGAAAGATGCAGTTATACAAAGGATGATAAGAAAACTGCATTGATGTAGGAGCATAAGTTTGATGGCTCCATAATGTGTTGACTTGGTAGGCTAAACTACATTTCCATAATTTCCTTTCTCACATGTTCCTAATAAGGGGTGGGGGGTGGTGCACAAAGGAGGTTCTTGGGAGAATTTGGGGTCTAGAGAGGAAGAGATGAAGCAGCAGCTACTTTGTAGCTCACACATATTAAAGTTGATCTGCTGATTCACCTCAATGGGGTAAGGATAGCAGCTGGGCGAGCAATTTCTCTCCCTTCCCTTGGGACTACTTAGCTACTCTGCCTCCTCCAGCTGTGTATGTTTAGCTCCATGATGAAGGGTCCCAACTTCTTCAGGATTAACATTGTCACCAAAGTCAGAGGCAACAAGTATGAACACAAATTCTAGCCTCTGCTCATGGAGTCCCAGCTTGAGCATGTGGACTGCACCCTGCCCATGCTCTTCCTTTCCCAAATGCCTGCTTTGGGACCTCAATATCTAGCATCAGATGAGGAGACTATAGCCTTACAGAGATTGTTTAACAAGTGCCCACAATTGTGTAACCCTGTAACAAAACCTTTAATATGTATATATACATACACACACATACATGTATATATCTCTTACTAATTCTCATTCTCGGGTTGAACCCTGACCAGTACAGAATTTAGTACCAGAAGTAGGGTGTTGCTAACCAAACCTAAAAATGTGGGAGTGGCCTTGAGACCAAGCAGTGGGTAGAGATTAGAAGAATTTTGAGGAGTGTGACAGAGAAAGCTTAAATTGGCCTGAGCAGACTTTGAGCAGAAATATGGAAACAAGGAGGCTGCCAGTCGGGGTCCACAAGGAAGTAAGGAAGATATTACCAGAAACTGGAATACAGGGGCATCCTTGTTATGTAGTAGCAGAAAGAGTAACAAAATTGTCATCTGCTGTAAGTGGAAAGCAAAGTTTGTAAGGGATGAACCTGGTTACCCAGCTAAAGTGATTTCCAACCTAAGTGTTGAAGGCACTGCCAGCAGCATCTTCCTGCTTACAGTGAAATGTGAGAGGAGAGAGATAAGTCAAAGGGAGAACTGTTAAATAAAAAGAAACCAGGACTGGATGGTTTTGAAAATTCTCAGCCTCTCCAGGTGGCAAAAATGCTAAAACTAAGAAACAAATTCTGAGTACTATCAGCAAAACTCCCTCTCTAGAGCTTCTTGAATCACCTCATAATAAACTATTTGGTTCAGGTTCTAATTCTTGAGGAACAAACCTAAAATGCATCCTTACTTTTTTTTCTAAATTCCAGAGATTTGAAACCCTAGTGGGGAGGCTATTCTGCAAAAACCAAGCCCTCCATTGTGGGGCTAAACACACACACACCCCTCACCTGAGAGCTAGGGGAGCTGAAGTAGAACCCAAGGGAAGATAGAGAAATTTCTCACCCAACTGGCTTTCACTCTGCTTTTGGGATATTCTCTCTCAGTGCCTTCTATAAAGTCCTTTTCTTAAGTCTATCACACAAACACTGGTGTTGTCCAGGGCTCCTCACTCACTTGTTCCAGGAAATTATGTACTATTCCTTGTCGTGCACAATGACACATCACCAATTTGTATTTCAAGCCCAGCCCTTCCTCCTGAACTACAGCCTATCTATCCAACCTTCCAGTGGAAACCTATGCCACAGTGTTCCAAAGGCAACTCACACTTCCAGAACTCTCTCTCTCTCTCTCTCTCTCTCTCTTTCATACACACACACAAACACACACAATCCAGAGAAAGTACCTTTTCCAAGAGGGACACACCTGGTCTATGGAACCAGACCACCTGTATTTGAGTCCTCACTCTATCACTTCCTGACTATAATACCTTGGACAAGTATTTTTTTTTTCACCTTCCTATGTCTCAACTTCTTCACTCTGATTCAAGGTTAATAATAGTTCTTACCTCATTAGGTTATTGTGAAGATAAAATGAGATCCACATATAAAGCAGAAATGCCTGGCACATATTATACTCTCCATAAATTTTATCTGTCAATATTATTATCTTGGTGAATTGCATCACTCAATAATTTAAGGAAGAACCCTGAAGTCCTCTATTGCCCTATGACACACACATATCTAATTAATCATCAAACCCATTGGTTCTACCTCCTAAACATCTTCCGAATCCATTCACTCTTCTCCAGCCTGACTGTTACCTCTTTCACTCAAGCCTTCATGATGCCCCATCAACAAGGGTCAGTGTATAACTGTTGTGGCCCCCTTACCTCTGTTTTATGTGTATCATAATCAAAACAACCCCACTTCAAGATACCCATGTCCAAATCCTTTCTCCACACTATAGCCAGAATAGCCATCTAAACTAAAACTCTCATCATGTCTTCTCTGCCCTGATTAAGAAGCCTTAGGAATGAGATTGTGGCTCTCATATGGCATTATAGGATGGCTTCTGTGCCCTTTCCTAGGTGCTCACTGGTGTCAGCCCCACCCATGCTCCAGTTACTTTGGATTATTGGAAAAGTTTGAACTGTTTAAACTCTTAATACATCCTTCCTCCCAGAGTCTTGGGTGCTATTAAAGAAAACCAGATGCAGACAGTAGCTAAAGCAGTGAAAACAGATTTCATTCAGTAACTATTGCAATTGTGGAAAAGAGACCTAAATATAGAACTGGGCTCAATTATGAAAATAGCATGGACAAGTGAGGATTTATGGCCAAGAGGCAGGGTGGCGGTGAAAGGTAGGTGGATGGAAAATCACTAGGAGGAGGCTTTGAGGGTAGGGGGACTCTTGCTAAACTGATCTGACAGGGTCCTTGCTGAAGGTAGGTCAGGGTAACAAGATATGGGGGGTGGAGGATGAACAATTTGATCAGATATCAAAGATGATCAGATATCAAGGGGGGATTCTCTCTAAACCAACTTAGCAGGACTTTTGTGAAAACTGGGCTATGAAATCTCAGCAAAAATAGGAGCCGAGATCAAGGCCTAGTCAAGAAGATGTTTCAGAGGAGCCTTATCAAAGTTTGGTCAAGGAGAGAGTCTTGAGAGGTGCTGAAAAAGAGGAAATTATTGTGTTAAAGAATACCCCTGCCATATATTCATATGTGGAAACCTAATCCCCAATGTGAAGGTATTTGGAGGCAGAGACTATGGGAGGTGATTAGGTCATGAGGGCAGAGCCTCCATGAATGGGACTAGTGCCCTTATATAAGAGGCCCCAGAGAGATCCTCTCCTCCTTCCCCTGTGTGAGAGAAGATAGACATCTACGAATCAAGAAGTGGGCCCTCACCAGACACAAAATCTGCAACAGCTCAGGCCTAGCCTTCCCAGCCTCCAGAACTGTGGGAAATACATTTCTGTTGTTTAGAAGCTACCCAATCTATGGTACTTTATTAAAGCAGCCTGAATGATCTGAGAGAGAAAATTGATACTGAGTACAGTGCTGCTATAACAAATACCTAAAAATGTGGAAGCATCTTTGGAACTGGGTAATGGGTAGAAGGCTGGAAGAGCTTTGAGACACATGCTAAAAAAATGAACAGATTGTTAAGGTCAATTCTGATGCAAGCTCAGAAAGAAAAGAGGCAACCTGTAGAGAAAGCCTCAGTCTTCTTGGAGAATATAAGTAATCCTGCACAGAATGTTGGTAGAAATAAGGATGGTAAAGGCCATGTTGTTGAGGTCCCAGATGGAAATGAGGAACTTGTTGGACAGTGAAGGAAAGGTCATCCTTACTATAATGTGGCAAAGGACTTAGCTGAATTGTGTTCATGTCTCATTGTTTTGTAGAAGATAGAACTTGCAAGCAATGAAATTGGATATTTGGCTGAGGAAATATCTAAAAAAAAAAAAAATTGAAGGATTGGTCTAGTTCCTCTTGACTGCTTATAGTAATAAGTGAGAAGAGAGGAATGACTTAAAAATAGAATTGTTAACCAAAAAGGAAGCAGAACTTAAAGATGTGACACATTCTCAGCCTACCCATATTGAAAAGAATGAGAAATGACTGCCTGGGAAAGAAAATAAGGGTGTGGCCAAATAACCATCTGATAGAGTTTAATCAGCCCTCTTGAAAGAAGCAAGGTTGTATTGTCCAAGATAATGGAAAAATGCAAAGGAGGGTTCACCTGTACTTGCAGGAATTTGATGTGCAGTGCCCTGTACCACCTCATGTCACTGGCTCCACTCCCCACATTCCAGCTTACTGCTGCTCAGCCACATCAAGTAAGGCTTCAGTGGGCCTCAGTAGGGGGTACCCTGCATCCAGAAAGCCAAAGGGGTGTAGCTACCTCCACCTAGGTTTCAAAGGATGTAGCCACCTGGAGCTGCTGGCATGGGACCCAGGTACAGGACCTCCACGAGGTAGGGACCACAACAGCTATCCCCACTAGGGCAATGTGGTGATATTAAATATTTGGAGGTGGGGCCTTTGAGAGGAAATGGGATTAGTGCCCTTATAAAAGATACCCCAGAGGGATCCTCACCCCTTCAGCCATGTGAGGTTACAGTGAGAGGACAGCCATCCGTGAACCAGAAAGCAGGCCCTCAACAGACACCTTGATCTTGGATTTCCCAGGCTCCAGAACTGTGAGAAATAAATTTCTGTTGTTTATAAGCTGCCCAGTCTTTAGTGCTTTGTTATAGCAGCCCAGATAGACTAAGACAACCTCTGTGCTCATAAGTGTTCCAAACAGCAACAGGTGAATGGGCAGGTGTGTGTAGTCAGGGTTTTGGGTGGAAGAGGTGGGCTGGAGACCTGGTGAAGCAGGGGACAGTGCACCTTGGCCTTGGGCTGCCCTGGCCTGCTTCAGAGGGCAGCTCCTGGCTGAGTAAGCCCCCAAACTCTGCTTATGTGCTTTCAAGGCATGAGATAGCTCCAGTATTGTGGTTAACTAACCTAACCATAGCAAAGGTCAGAACCCCCACAATGGAAGCAAGCCCTTCCTGCAACAGTGGAGGGTGTCTGAAGCCAAACCTAAACACTCTGATAGAAAGACTTTCTTGTTATAGGGTTTGAGTTTCCTTTTCCTTTTTAACCTTCCAAAAAAAAAAAAAAAAAGTATTCAAGAGGCTGTCAGGCAGCTCAGCGTCTCCATTAGAATTCAGAGTATTCCACGGTAATTACAAAACAGCTGTAATGGAAAATTGGTAGTCAAACCCATTTTCCAGCGACTAGAACGGTGAATGGGCTCCATTATGTTCCTAATTCTCATTAACTTAATTTGCATAGGAAACAATGAAGGAATACATAATGAAGTACAGTGGGCGAGCAGCCCAGCCCTGGCCCCCCACGGTGCTGGGCTCAACCCACAGTGACCCACCCCAAGGGTGGGGAGGCCCAGTGCCCCTTCTGGGCTGGACTCGACTCCTTGACCTGAGGCTGCCGACCTGAGCTCGTCCTCGATGGGCGCGGTGGAGGGTGACTGTTTGCCTGTCATTTGTGCAGGATCACCTTGCCTCAGCACGCACAGTGCAAATCCCATATCTTCTCTCCACCCCCCACCCCTGCTCTTGGTGAGGCTGAAGAACTGGAGCAGAAGGAGGAGGGAACTTGTTTCCGGGTAAGCAATTCCAGGCTTTGGCTGTGTATGCACGCCTGTTTCTCCCTACAAATCTGGTTTTAATTATAATTGGCCCTGGCAAAAGTATGAGCTCAGCAGGAGGGGAGCAGAAAGGGGTTGAGGTACAGGGCTGGACCTGAGCTGAGCTCTGGGTGTCTTTTGGAAAGTAGGGAGAGAGCAGGGATTAGTCCCAGTTTTGCCACCCTTAGCTGTAGTGAGCACGTCAGACCATCTCTGCTGGTGGACCAAATGGAACTTGAGATGAGACAGGGACAGATCACAGCCAAAGCTCAAAGCTCAAACAGCTAAGTTATCTACTTTAATGAATAAAATCACAAACCAAAAATTAAAAAGTGACACATTCAACTCACTGATTTGGGCATCTAAGATATTTCAGACACTATACTGGACTGTCTCAATGAATCATTATATCAAAACTGTGAATAAGAATTACATCAATTTTTAGGGAAACTGGAGGCTCAAATAACTACATAAGCTAAGGTTATTTAGCTCTTTACAGGCAAAACGTGGTCTTATGGACCAGCTAGTCTAGTCAGGCCTACGCTTCCTTGCGAACTTGCTAACTTCATGGCACACAGAGAAAATGATAACATCTATATGGTATTCCGGATGAAGGAGAGGGAACTTGGAGCCCAAAGAAGGCTGTCCCAAACTCCACCTGAGTGAGGAGATCAATATTTCAAGCCACATGGGTTGGAAACCTCAAGTCTAACCCACAGGACAAATGCTGGCCCCTCATGTAGATAATCCAAAAGTTACCAGGAAGGCAGGTAGATGCCAGCAGTATCCCAACAGTATCTCACTTGGTGAAATAGAAATGCCACTATTAGTCTGGGTTAATCATCGCCCTCTTCATTCCTCTTTTTAAATGCATATCTTTGTGGTTAAAGTATAATGTGCATCCAATAAAGAAATGCAAAGTAAGGAGCATTTAACACCAAGTAAGAAACCTGGGTTTGATTCCTATCTCAGCCACTTAATAGCTAAAAGATCTTGGGCAACTCACGTCAAGAGGGTTGGACCAGATAACCTTCCTCTTCTTAAAACACTGCAAATGTATCCATCATAGGCTTCCATCTTGAGGTGGGAATGAGCCAGTGGTACGCCATATGCTGAAAGGAAAAATGACATAGGCAAAGTGAATGAAAACAACCTTTTCCAGTGACCAATCTTTCTCAGCTGCCTGACAACAACCTTATTACCCCCGTCATCTCCAACAGCAATTTCCTGAGAACCTACTAAGTTCTGAGGATCACAAATGTTTGGTTCATAACCCTACAACAACACAGTGAGATGGATTTCATCATCACCATTAGACATGTCACTGTTGCGACAAGAGGTTAAAGCCACACAGCCGGGTGTTGTGCCTACTCTGCTTGTACAGTTCTGTCTCACCTCTCAGCCTGGGCTCTCTTTATTTTTGCAACAACTTGCTGCCTGTCCTTTAGCAAAATTCTCTCTGCACCTAGAGTGGATGGTGTGCTCTTTGGCAGTTCAGTGAACTCTCAATGCTAAGGGTGAAATTTGGGAAACCAAGCATGTCCCATCTCATTTGCTCCCGAACCTCACTCTTGGAGATGCTCTCTATATTGAAGAGACCTAGAGACAGCTTAAGCAGAACTTTTGTCTGACTTGACCAATTGAATTGGTTCTTCAGGTGCCATAGCTATGCAACCCAGACAGGGACATCCTTGACAATCAACACAGCAATCCCTTGTGTGCAAGGCCAAGGGAAACAGATCATCTACACTCATGCAGACAGACTTCTGCTTTTCTGTTTGTGCCTACCAGAAATCAGTTAATACCATGCTCAGGAAGTGTTTGCTGATTAATGGACTGGCTTACCTTTATTAGAACTCAAGACTATTTACTAGGTACATGATATATATAGTCATTGTACCAGGAAAGTAGAGAATCTTACATTCTCCAGTTTGTAAAACACGTTCAGATATTCTGTCTAAGTCTTCATAGAGTTAGTTTCTCAAAACTGCTTGGTTAGGACTAGGCATTGGGACATGGTCACCCTTCTTGACACTAACCTCATGGCTTAGGGGTATGCTATAGGATAAGGCAGGGGGAGCCCAAGACACCCAGCCCAATGTTCTAATATTGTCCTGCTTTATCCCTGATTTTTTCTAATTTATTTTTTATATTTTATGTTTTTATTTCAGAGTATTACGGGGGTACAAACATTTTGGTTACATAAATTGCCTTTGCACCACCTCAGTCAGAGCTACAAGCGTGCTCATCTTTTAAAGAGAAATTCCAGCTGGCCTATTTAACCAAAGCCCCAATTCCAAGTAATTCCCACTCACAAATGGACTGACTTTCAGATTAGTTTTCCGGCAGGTTCTCCACGCATGGTCCCTCATTTCCTATGTATAACAGAGCAAGGCTGAGGATGCGCTAGAAAGATTCAGAGCTGGTTTGTTTGTTCCCTTCTTGGGTTCACTCAATGGCACTTAAACACTGAGAAAAACCCACTTGTGGCTGAAGTTTCCCACGCAGAGTTGCAGGCACTCGGCGTTCCCCCAGTAAAGTGCCTCTCGCTGTGTTCCTGGGAACCAGCACTGCGCCACACAGACCTGCCAACTGCATCACTTTTAGATTCTGGGCTTTGAAACCAAATAAAAATTGATATGTGTGTAATCACATTTGTTTAATTAAAGTAACACATCTGTGCAGTAAATATTCCAGCACGAGCTGGTCAATAGCAAATCCTCAGCATGTACAGTAATAATTGACTAATATAATTAAATGCATGTCAGAGTTTTAAAAGAAAATATAATGAGATTTCATCATTTTATATGTACAGGTAATTAGTTCTTAGGACTGTGAGTAAAAGCAAATTATCTACAGATTTGAACTATCATCAGATAATTCAAATGACCTAGTTTGGAAGAGAAAATGGTATCTAAAAATGAGAGAAATTCAAACCAAAACAAACGTTTTCTACTATTAAATCTGAAAGCTGCATTAAGAAATGAGCACGTATGATTTTGCTCAACATGCTTTCATCTCGAGCTTTCCTGTTGAGTAAGCTGAGCCACAGTGAGGGTTCCAGGTTGGAGTGAGGGCTCTCCTGGCTCAAGTTTCCCTTCAAACTGTCTAGGTGTCCAGGAACTTCCTAGCACCAAGCTCAGGGTCACTTGGAACAAATCTCTCTTTGGTTTCTTTTGTATTTAAAGACCCACCTCTTTCTGCTTCTTAAATTTCCTGTGTAGTCTGAGCATTATACTTCTGAATTCTGGACAGCATGTGCACCAAGGCATGTGGGAAGGGCATTCCAAGAGAAGGGAACAATACGAGCAGATGCAAGGAAGTAGGGAAGCACATGGCCTGTTTGGAAAGCAGAAAGGAGCTCAGTCTGCCTGGAGAAGAGTCCAGTAAAAGAGAGGGAGCTGTGGCTGTCAAAATAGGCTGGGGTATGATGGGCAGAGACTTGACTATCAGCCAAGAAGTTTGAGCATCATTCTCTGAAGGCAATATGAACTTGCTGAAGATGCTGTTTTTTGCTGCTTCACTCAACACTAATCATGCCAAATGCTTCAAAAATCCCAGCACTCAAATATAAACTAGCTGCTTGTAGGAACAGTCAAGTCCTCATCACCAAAGCCCAGCCATTTTGAGATTAGGGTCCTTTCTCTCCAGGATGGAAGCTATCTGTATGCTTATTTAACCTTCTAAGTAATGCCTCAATTTCCTCCCATTCTCTAAACTCCTACAAATGCCAACACTGGTCACCTTAATGATGCACCTTAGCAATGGTGGCTCTGGATTGTGAACCTTGTCTTGTGTGAATCTTATTGCCATAGCCAGACCAAGGGTGGGCAGAGACAGCATGAGCCTGTCCTGTGCATGTCATTTTATGTTTTCCATTTGCATACACAGGCTGTTCGATTTTATCTGTGCTATCATGACCCTGTGTCAGGAAACAGCAGTGAGAGGACAGAATGACCATGACCAACACAAGGCTCGACCATCATTTGATATGAGAGCAACATGTTCCTCACTAGTTGTAGGGCAGAAGATTTGCATGGTGATATGGGTAGTGGCTGTCCTGAGGATGCTCCCACCTGCTCCTTAGCTTGCACCTCTTGTGATCAGAGACCTCTTTCTGTGGAACAGTTTGTTCTGGAGCATCAGTGACTAGAACTAAGAGTCAGAGTGGCCCCATGTCTAGGGCTTAATAGTTGGCAATTAATAGTTCCTACAATACAACAAAAAATGCAATAACAATAATGATAAAGAAGAAATATAGATTAAAAGAGAGAGACAAATCAACCAGGAACAAGTATTTATTTATTTAACAAAGAACAAATAATTTATTTGAATCCAACAGACTGGAAATATCTATATATAAATTGAAGAAATATGAATGTTTACTAGATATTTGTGCATAAGAAGTTTTGATAAGTTTTAGGTTTGATAATTATATCATGGTTACAACTTGTTACTCTTTTTCAAAAGAGCCCTTACATTTTAGAAATACAAACCAAAATACATACAGGTGATAGGATGTGATGATGTCTGCATTTCCTTCTGAATATTCCAGGAGAGGGAGAAAAAGAGAGTTGGTAAGTATAGGAATGAAACAAGAATGGCCATGCACTGATAGTTGTTGGAGCTAAGGAGATAAGGACATAGGGCTCAATATAATAGTTTCTTGACATCTGTATATATTTAAGTTTTTCATTTAAAAAATTATTATGGTTCTGACTTGTAGCCCACTAAAGGCAGAAGGCTTTCTGTGTTGTTAGTTTATGGCCGGAGTTTGAGGTTGGATGGAGGCTGGAGCCCTGGGTTCCATTTGTGGCTGGGGTTATAAATTTGTAATTGATCAGGTGTGGAGCACTCCTGGAGAGTCCAAGAGTGGTCAGAACAAGGAATAAACTGTGTGATCATGATTATGGGGTAACTTTGGGTCTAGGCTTGGGATCAGTCTGTGGCCAGCTTTAGGGACTGGTCAGAAGCTAGAGTTAAGAAGTCTGTCTGCAGACAAAGTAGGGGGTCATTCTTTCTGGCATTAAAGATAGCCTATGCCTTCAATTAGGGAATTGTATTTCCAGAGCAAAAATTCAAATCTATGGCCAAATGGAGTGGAAGCTGTGGGTATTTTCTGTGGCAATGTGAGGTGGATGGGCAGCTGCACCTGGTGAGGGCTTCATGCTGTTTCAACTCTTGGGGAAAAGTGGGTGGGGACCCAGTGTGTGCAAAGAGATCACTTGGCAAAAGAGGAAGCAAGAGAGAGAAACTGAAGAAACCACATTTTCTCAACAACACACTCTCCCAGAAATGGATTCATTCCCATGAGAGCTAGAACTCACTCACCCCTGAAGGAGGACATTATTCCTGAGGGATCCACTCCCATGACCCAAACACCCCACACTGGTCCCTCCTCCTAACACTGCCACATTGGAGATCAAATTCAACATGAGTTTTAGCAGGGGCAAACCATATCCAAGTCATAGCAGAGGGAGAGAGAAGAGATACATCTCCTAGCTTTTTCTTCATCAGTAAATGCTTCCTTGAAGAAGTAAAATTCTTGCAACCCAACATTCCACTCAGGAAGACTGAGCATCAGGAGAGGTGCTTCCCAACCACAGCAACACCAGGAAAAGGACCTTAGTGACTCACACCTCACCTCACCTGTGAACTTGTGACATGTATAGTGGAAAGGAGGAAAGTGTACAGATGATCTGCAAGGGTTTCTGTGGGAATGGCCAGGGATGTGATGAGAGATGTGGTGAGAGCTAGGGTATGTTGGGTTCTGGGTTCCATCTCCATTTTGAATTAGTTGAGGTCACAGTACATCAAGGGTCTAGAAAGCATGACTAGACTCAGAGCATGTGTCGGTGACTGCTAGGAGTCACCAGACTGTGAGGCTACCACAGCAGACAAGATGCTCTAGTAGTGCCTTCTACAGCCAACCAAGGGGAGTTCTTGGCGAGTGAAAACTGGCCAAGGAGCTAGGACTAGACTTCCGTTGTCTCTGCTTACCAAGACTGGACCTCAGGGAACAACTTTCCAATTCTCCCTCCCAAACAAGGTTCTGAATATAGGTTCTCTCACACAGCCTGGAAACAAGAACTGGGAATGAAGGAAAGCCAGGTGGCCTTTGATAGCAAGAAGGTGAGCAAATGGGAACCAAAGTCTGCCATCTTGAAGGCCAACTGTGAATAGCTAAGTAAGGGCCACGAAGTCCAAATGCAGAGCGGAGAAACAGATTCCTTTGTCGGTGAACAACAAGGGCCCCTGCAGTGCACAAGCAGGTTGGAAGAACTGAGTTCCAGAGGAGGGAGCATGCCCTAACCCACAATAGGAAAGATGTTGTGACAGTTGAATTCAGGTACCAACCACCCTATGTGACCAGTATTATCATTACTTGACAAGTTTTATTATTATTACCATCTTTTCCTGCAGACGAGGCAGCTGAAGGTCTGCAAGATACACAGTCAGGCAAATCAGGGAGACAGCGAGTGGCAGAGAGAGGATCAAAGTTAGGGCTGCAACTCCAAAGCCTGAATTAGTTTCTTTATTCCTTTGTGGCCTTAATGACATGATGAAACAAATTCAGAGGGTGGGGTATTGGGAGCGATAGAGATGAGAGAGAGAGAGAGAGAGAGAGAGAGAGAGACAGAGAGACAGAGAGAGAGACAGAGAATGCATTGGGAAAAGTGGACAAGGAGAAGCCAGAAGAAAATGATGATAATAATGGATAGTCCTGAATGTCTAGCTGAGAGGTTTTCAGTTGATTTGACAGTAAAGAAGATCCATTGTAACTCCTAAAACCAGGGCAGAGACCATAAAAGTGGTGTTTGGGGATGCTTAATCTTGTAGGGAGAATTGAAAGATAAAAGCTTTGGGAGCAGGGCACTCAGGCTTCAGGAACCAGGGTTACCTGTGTTGTTCCCCTCCTTGGCCACTGTGAACCCTCCTTGATCAACAGTAACCATATAGGATTTTTGTCAATCTCCCCCTTCAGGCCTATTGTTTCCCATTTCTAGGAGGGAGTGAAGGTTACCAGTTAGGATCACTTGTTTTGGCATTCACGCCTCTGAGAGAAGTTTTCTCCTTAAAAACACAGTGATATGTTCAATCCTCAGTAGTCCTCACTTCATATGAAAGAGAAATGTCACAAGCAACTCTCTCAGCAGCTACATTCTGGGGCTGAAGTTAATCTCCTACCTAAAGGGGAATAGCAGGCAGCTCTATATCTTAGAAAACAGGACTCTCTTGGATAAAAACTTAGAATCACTGTTGCCAGGGTCTCCTCTAACTTCATGATGTCGTGAGGATGAGATTCTAATTTTTAAAATGTGTCAGGTCCAGCCTTCTGCCTTTAAGCAGACCTGCACTCCTGGAGGAATCTCAATTCCTAGAGCCTGCCAAGCCTTTCTGCATTCCAGGGACTTGGCACTTGCTGTTTCCTCTTCCTGGATGGCTCTTCTTACTCTTTGCAAAGTTGGCTCGTTCTCTTCCTACAGGTACTTGCTTTAAATTTCTTTTGCTCACAGAGGACTTTCTGGACCATCTACTTAAGTGATCACCCTGTTTGTTTCTCATCTTAGAACTCTGGTTACTTTCTAGATGAATCTCGCCATACGTTGATAATTTTATGTTTGCTTGCCTTCTGGATGCTTCTCTCTCCAACTAGAACACTAATGCCACAGATTTGCCTACTGCTGGGTCCCCAGAATGTAGCACAGTGTCTGGCACATAGTGTGTAATGAAGAAATACTGGAGGGATGGAAGGAAGTTTAGATGGGTGGATGGATGGATAGGAGAATAAATATTTTATTAAGTTTGCCATGAAAAAAGAAGGTTATGCAGTCAAATGGATTTGGAAAATGTGTTCTCTTCCTTTCTTGGAGATTCACAGTGCACATTAGCATTTTAAAGGGTATGAAAATTCCCCAGTAAGAAAAAACTTACTTAATTTTATTTAACTCAGCATTTCCTAAACTTATTTTAACTCAAAATACTTCTTTTTCATGGTACACTTACTTAACATCCTGCCAAAGAATGTTCCTTGAAACACCAGTTTGGAAAATCTGCTCTTTTATAACCATTGCCATGTTGAATAGTAATTATTTTTTAACTCTCCTTCTAGGCTGTGAGGCCCCGAAAGACATAGACTGAGACTTACTCATCTTCATATCCTTAGTGGAGAGCACAGTGCCAGGCACTGAGTGAATACTCAGAGTCAATTGAGTATCTGAAAAACGAGCAAAAAAGAGGAAGGAAGGGACAGCTGGAAGAAGGGAGGGAGAATACAGATGATTTTTTCCATAAGTAATCACTTCCTGATATGCACTTCAGTTGACTTTGAGGCAAATAATCAAATGCCAGTGCTGACCTTACTATGCCAGAAGTCCAGATTACATCAACCGTCTCAGATAAATTCTAGATTAATAATTGGACAAGAGTTAGGATTAAGGTTACTTCAAAATAGATATCTCCCTATCCCTCACCTTCTGACACACACATATAATGTTCTTATGCTGAGTTCTCTCCTGCGTCTGATAGTCAGACAATTATTATATTCAGAGAGTGTTAGCAACAATATTACACACTAGTTAAGAATGAATATAGGTTCTGAAGCCAAATACAGGCTTTACCATTTACTGGCCATGTGAACTTAGACAAACTATTTAATCTTTCTAAAGCTCATGTTCCTCATCTGTAAAATGCAGGTAATAATAGTGTATATTTATTGTGCTGCTGTGAATGTTAAATAAGATAAACATGTCACTGTTTAGGACAGTGTGTGGCATGAAGCAAGTAATCAATAAACTATTATTACTTCCTGGAGGAAGACTCCCTTCCCGGTAAGAACATCAGGATTGCCTTTAGAAGAGTATTTAGGAAAATTCTTAACTTAGAAGAGCAGTGTTCCAATTGTAAGATTTCAGGCCCAAGGGAGGATAATTTCAGGGGATGGGGCTCTTCAAATCTCATGCCGAGATTCTACCACCTCCTTAAACACCTTATGAAATTATACACAATCACGTTTCCTCTGGCACTTGGTAGATACGTGCTTTCTGTACCATGAGGCTGGTAGGAAACCAAAAATAAGTACACTTTTTCTAGAGAAAATTCAACCCACACTGATTTGTAGGAATGCACCTGGAGCCAGCTTTGTCCCCTCCTTCCTTGTAATCATGTAGGATTCATTTCTTTTTTTCTCTACTTCTTTTTGGGAGTTGGAATTACAAGCACAGGTAACTTCTGTCTGTGCAGTGTGTGTGTACTACAGGAACGGGGGAGGTTGGAGGAGCCACCAGAGGCAGGAAGGCACATGGTCTTGACCTAACATGGGATTAGGGAGGGGCGGGCTAGGGTTTGAGTGCAAGGATATCATCCAAGAATTATTATTTTTAAGGAGAATTTTGGTTTGGGACAAAATAATTCTCTATTTCTGACTTCAAATGTGCCTTGATTGTGGCCCTAATGGAAAACTTACAGTCTTAAAGGAGGGAAACGAACTCAGAGTGATATCATCCCCCTGCCCTTGGATAAGATTCACCTTAAATCAGCTCAAATGGTCCTCACCTTTCTTTTAAATCAACTTTAAACTCATCTAGAAAATCCTACACTCTTGGAGGTGGACGGGTCTCCTTCCTAAAACCCAACATCTTTGACAGATGGCTGTACAAGCTTAGAGGGCGGAAGGGGTGGGTGAGTTCAAGAGCTGCATCCCACATCTCTAATCTTTAGAAAGTTAGTTCTCGTGTCAAGCTAAAATCTGCTTCACTGTAACTTCCATCTGCTGTTCCAATTCTGCCATTTGGAACCACACAGGACATGTCTGCTGTCTTCCATTTGATGCCCTTTGGTTCCTGACCTTCACCTCTCATTGCCTCTGCACTAAACATCCCACCCGGGCCCCCGAATGTTCCCCACATGCTGTGGTTTCCATAGACTTTACCTTGCCACTGAAGACACTATTTGTTTATTATCTGCCTTAAAATCTGTCTCCTAGAATGAATTCAATGCCCCAGATATGTTCAGGCCCACACAGAACATCGTGACAATCAGTGGCTAAGAACAACACCTTTTGCAGTCAGATACACTCAGTTCTACCATGTCCTAGCTCTGTGTCCTGGCACAGGCTAAACCTAGGTCTCTCCATCCATAAAACGGACATCATAATGAGGTTTGCTGGAGTTGTCTTCATGTATAAAAAACCATGAAGCACAGTACCTGGTACATGGTTAGTGCAAAATAAATGGTGGCTACAATGAAGGTTGATGTTATTTGTGTTATTAGACATGATATTCCATTATTAGTATAAAATTTTAGCAGCTACTCATGCTGTTAATTCACAGTGAGGCAGCCAAAACATAATTTTTGCCATAAATTGTTGTCAAGAAACATCTTCCCTACCTTGTGTTTGTGCAACTTGTTATTTGAATCCAAATTCAGAATTTGTCTGTATTCGTGTTTATCTTCTGGCTCATTGCTTCAACATACAAATATAATCTTTTATGGGTAAAAAAGAAAAGACCCTCCCTTGGCCACAAGCCATAGGACTTGACTGCACACAGAGTCTGGAAGCTTTTCTAACATAAACAGGAGCCCCATGTAGTTGGGATCCTATTGCCTCATGGTTTCTTTCCTCACCTAGGACTCCAGTGTCCAGACTTCCACCATCAGGAATTTAACCTGTGGGTTCTTTTGACAAGTTAAATGCACGTTTGCTGAACACCTTCTCTGCAGCAATGCCATCTCTGGACTGGAGCTATGCAGTGGATGAGACAAGCAAGATCCCTGCTCTCATCTAGCATACATCGCGAAGGGGAGATGGACAGGCAAACGTACGTACACCAGATAAATGCAATGTTAAGTGTTTTGTGTTGTGAGTGTTATGAGGAAATAAAGCAGATGGCAAGATGGAGAGGGATGTGGGTGGGGTGAGGACCAGTAGACTGAGTGGTTCCAGAAGGCACTCACAACCTAAAGCAAGGCTAAGTGCTGCCAGACCCAACAGATGCACAAGTCGGCATTTCCCTAGTCGGTTTGGTTGTTCCTTTTTTATAAACATGAGTGACACCAAAATGTATGTCATTAAAGGTAGGAAATTGCTCAGCCTTCAAAACTTCCAAAAGCCTGGCTCAGGTTGTCTACCCACAGCAAGCTCCTTTGGCTCATGAGACAGAGCCTCCCTTGCCGTTGCCAGGAATGACAGCAGTTTAGCGTGGTAATCTGGAATATCACATGCTCTTTGGAAGTTAAGGGAGCAGTTAAAATGGAAAAACATATTTTTACTAAATTGGTTCATTTGGGAAAGAAAATCTTATAATATCCATAAGAAGCTGGACACAGAATGCTTTACTTGGTGGGAAAGATTCTAGGAGTCGTTTCTCTAGGCACAAACCCACTCATTCCTCGAATCCCTGTAGTTCAGTGTCAGAGCACCATCCTCATCAGAAGATCTCATTTCTCCTGAAAAGGTGCCTTCCTCTTTTATAATAAAAACACTGGAGGTGCACTGGGGAAGGGCTTGTTATTTAAGTTACTCTCTCCTGGGGTTCCAGGTGACCTGCCTGTTGGTAGTAGTGTGTTCTACTTTCTGCCCAAGACTGCATCTTGCTATCTAAGTACAGGATTTCACTTTTTCCAAATCCCCATTGAGAAAACATGAGAAAAAAATAAAACCAAACTTGCTAACTATTAATAATAAATACACCTTGGTCAGAATCTGGGGAGGATCTCCACTGATGACATGAGCTCTGGAGCTAAGGTGGGGATTGGTCGGGTAGGTGAGCCAAAGCAGGAGAACGAGGCCACAAGCTCGAGAATATGGTCTTACCTTTCCCTGTGGAGTAAATCTTAAATCAAAAGTCCAAGTTCTTTCTCATCAGATACCAGCTCCCTGGCCTGCCATCACAGAGCGGTCTTCTTTCTTGGGTGACCAGGTTGCTCTGGACCCCACCCCAAGCCCCCTGATGTCTTCACATATATCCCCAGGCTACACTTTCCCCAAAATAGTACTAAATGTTGTCCATAGCTACAGATATGTGTATGTAAATCCATAGAAAACTTTCAGGAAAGATTCATATTAATACAAAATGCTCACAGTAGTTACCTCTGGGGAAAGGGTTTGAGTTTAGGAAAGGGTAGTCAAATAGGATTTTTTTTAATCTGTATAGTTTTAACATTTGGAAGGAGGATGTTTTCAGGAATTTCTTGTGCAATAAAAATTAATTGTGTAAAAATTTTTAAAACCAAATACTACCAGCATCTAAGTAGAAATGAATGATACTGATCAGGGTCCCTAACATTTTTTGGCACCAGGGACCTGTTTCATGAAAGACAATTTTTCCACAGACCTGGGCAGGGAGGTGGGGATGGTTTTGAGATGATTCAAGCCTATTGCACTTTATTTCTATTGTTATTACACTGTAATATATAATGAAATAATTATACAACTCGTCATAATGCAGAATCAGTGAGAGCCCTGGACTTATTTTCCTGCAACTAGATGGTCCCATCTGGGGCTAATGGGAGACAGTGGCTGTAAATACAGATGAAACTTCACCTGCTCGCCCACCACTCACTTCCTACTGCGTGGCCCGGTTCCTAACAAGCCACGGACTAGTATCAGTCCGTAGCCTGGGGATTGGGGACCACAGATATAGACTACAAGACAAAAATAAAAAGAAAAAAGAAAAACCCAGGCTCAAACTTCTCCTGCACAGCACTAAATATAAGAAGACATAAGAGAAATACATAGAATTAAATTCTGTCACCAATCAAGTGATTATTCTACAAAAACAATATGAAAGCAAAGTATCTTTTGAATAAAACTGCTGAAAAACATATCAGTTAATCCAACTGTGTTAAATAAGTTAGTATAAGAGATTGGGGTTCAAAAGGAATGGTGGTACGTTACCAAAAGCATTTAAATGTAGAAATGAGTCTAAATGGTGGTAGGAAATGTAGACACAAAACAAAATGAAAATATTTTTTAATTGAAAGAATATACATAATGTAAAAATAATTAATTATTAATATCCCAGTTCTGAAATTCCCCCAATAACCACAAAAAGGCAGGAAGTGAATGGAGAGTTAATAGCATGGCATAAAGTAAAACTATAGTAATTTCCTCATCCACAGAGTAGGCAATTGACAGTTTCTGCTTTACTTGGGCAAGTTAATTAAACTTTCTGTGTCTCTGAATCCTGCAGTGAGGACTAAATGAATACACATACATTGTTTAGCACAGTAGCATATCATATATTAAGAGGTCAATAAACATTAGCCAATAATTATAACATAATTATCATTATTACATTGACTTTGATACTTCTAAAAATACAGACTCAAGTATATACAAAGCTATTCACTTTTTAGTAGAATTAAAAACCAAACACATACTTAGCAATTCACAGGAGAAAATAAAAGCAAAAAAACAATCATCTATACATGCGTAAGAGAAAACCAAAAACCAAAGAGCAATAATATATTTTAAAAACATGAAATAAAGGCAAATAGATTAAAAATGAACACATTGTATTGATTCGGGGCTCTTGGTATAAGCAGCTGAAACCCTAATTTAAATTGGCTTAAGTGACAATTTTTAAAAACTGCCTAATTTTACATAACAGGAATGAATGATGTAGGACAACCACCAGACCATGAATTCAGAAGCTCAGGGATAGCTTTAAGAGCCCTGATCCTTCCCATCTCTTTGCTCTCCTCGTGAGAACTTCATCCCCAGACAGGCAGCAAGGTGGCCAGCTGCCACGCCACCACACTTCAGCATGCAGATAGGAGGCACAGCAGGCGAGAGTCCACTTTCTCCTATGGCTTCCTTAGGATCAAAGAAATTTTTCCCAAAAAAGCCCCCAAATCCATTTCCTTTCTCACTGTCTTGTCCAGAACTGAGTTAGCTGCCTATCCCCAAGCCAATCACTGGCACAAAGTGGAATTACACTCTGACCAATTGGCTCACCCTGGGAGCTAGAGTGAAGTTGGGGTCACCTGAGGTGCAAGGGGTGAATTTTTGTAAATATCTGGGCTCCCTTAAGACAAAGCAGGAGGGAACAGATTCTGGACAGGGAACTGCAATGTTCACTACTTGTAACAGTTTTGAAAATCACCATCAGTACAATTAACTCCCTCATTAATAGACAGAGGATTTTTGTGTTTGGTCAAAATACAAAATACATAAGCTACAATTCAAACAAGGTCAGATATAAAGGTTAAACACTCAGCCAAGATGTATGCACACAGAAAGGAAACAGGGATAGAAATTGCAAACAAAGCATTAAATAGGCCAAGAGGGGCATTTTAGATTGATTATGGGTGTAATCCACAATTAAGATACAATAAATGCATGTCCTCGCCTCACATTATATTATACCATCATAGAACAAAAAGCAAAATTTCTAACAAGAGAAAAACTGAGAGCTATATAGTAATCACAGAGAGGTTGAACACGTTTCTTTCAGGTTTTGGCTAATCACATTGTCAGAAAGAGATGGAGGACTAGAAATAATCTAATTAATAATGTTTACTTAAAATATTTCAAATTTGAATGTCTTCTAACCCAGCTAGTATGACCTAAAATAAAATTTAATTGATGGCTCCAGTTTTGATGACTGTAAGCACCCACCTGCCTGGCCAAGGCAGGCAACAATGCTCTGAGAGTGCCTCCATGATGTTCCTTACAGCCCTTCGGGGCTCCTCAGTCCAGGGCTGTCTCCTTGGCACCAAGGACTGAGCCCTCCTGTCCATACACTCCCGCAGCCTCCAGCTGCCCAGGCTCAATCTTTCTTACAGCTGAGCCTAGGGAGGGTAAGCTCAGCTGCCCACCCACCTTGACAGAGGCCCCACTCTTCCCTTCCCTCTCTGCATGGGTCTGGAAGATCCTTTTCTTCTAAGTCCCATGGCCAAAGGCAAGGATTTACTGAGATTTCATAAAGAGGAAAGGAGAGAACCAACTGTCCTTGCCAATAGAGGCACCCATTTACCTGTCCTGGACTTCAACCTTCCCTCAGGTCCCTCCAGCCGCCCTGCCTGCCCTGCCTGCCATGCTCTGGCCTGATCCCGGAGAGTCTCCTTTCTGTCCAGCTGTGCTCTAGAGCATCTCCCCAGGCTACGCTTGGCCTCCCCAGCCTTGACCACTTTCTCAGCACTGACTGATCTCGGGAAGGTCCTCAGCTTCAGATGGAATCATTCTCTTCCCCAACGGCTGTGTGCGTTCTGGCCCATTGGTCACATCAGAGATACCAAACAGCTTTTTCTTTCTACCATATTTTTAAAACTCTGAGAACTAAATGTCATCTTGGATATCTCATTACAGACATATATCTAACTATAGATACTGCCAACAGAGAATACTGTATCTTTTCAAATACTCATAAAGCACTACAAAAATGCATTATATAGTAGGCTATAATAAAAATCTATATAAATTGCAAAAAGGAGAAATTTCATGAATAAATAGCAAAGAGCAGAAACAACAAAATACAAACACTTGAAAAATTAAAAGGTATTCCTAAATCACACTGGGATTAAATTTTTTTAAATTATTATTTAGAAAATTATAACAAATAAAAAATTGTGTATAAAAACTTTTGTGTTAAAATCAAAATGTTTTTTTCAGTGTTAAATCAGAAGCCTTATATGCCTACAGAATTCAAAGTGAAATATGAAAATAAACAAACAAAATATCTAAATTCATTGTCAGAAGAAAAATAAAAATTATTTTTTAATTTTTAATATAAGGCTTTCTTCCTTTACAAATATCTGCCTTAAAACTGAATATTTGGTTAACTAATGGGACACTAGAGGAATCTGCATAGAGTAAGCAGCAATGCAAATAATACAGAGTATCACTGCTCTTAATACCTTCAAAGTTCTAACCAATACAACAAAACAAGAAAAATACATGAATTATATATATTTGAAAAAAGAAAGTAAAAGGAAACCTTACGAGAAGCAACAAAATATGAGTGGCCAAATACAAAATACACATACACACACACCTCACAATAGACTTTCCACAAACAATATCAGCAAATACATAAAATACCTAGTAATAAATGTAGAAAGTAGGTAGTAATTGGTGAAGAAAATTGTCAGATTTTATTGAGGGGTTTAAAAGAATCCTAACTAAATTGAGTAAGAAATAATCTTCCTAAATAGGAAGAAATAATTTTTGAAAGAACTTAATGTTATAATTATATAATTTCCTTCAAAACTAATTTAGAAGTTCCCATTAATTTTAATCAAATGGCAAAATATTTTTCAAAATGAATATAAGAATCCATCTAGAAGAATAAACAAAAAAGCCCCCCAAAAAGAGAGTAATGAAAGGGGACTAACACTACCAGATAATGATACCTACTACACTATAAAACTTAGTAATTAAAGCAATATGGTGCTAGAATTGTCAAATGGACCGATAGCACAGGGAAGCAGTTTCAGAAATAGACTCTAATGCTAATTAAAGTTCAGCATTTGACCAAAATCATATTTAAAACCAAGAGAGAAAGAAGAGAATATTTAATCAGTGGCTCTTAGAGAAATGATTACATATTTGCAAAGAAAATGTTAGATTTCTGCTCTACACTATGCCCCAGAGGTATTGACCCATTAATTGTAAAATGAAAGAAAGGAAGAAAGAGAGGGAAACAGGGAAGGAGGGAGAAAGGAAGGAAGGAAGAATAAAATGGAAGAAAATATACATTATTTTAAAATATGATCTAAACCTAAAAACAAAGGAAAAAATTGTTAAAGGCTAGCTAAATTTTAATACATAAAAATCAGACATTTCTGTTTGTAGGGGGGAAATCACTATTAAATTTTTAAACAAAAGCAAATATCTAGGGAAAATATTTGTAGCATATATCAGAGCTCTACAAAGAAGAAAGAAAAAGCATTTACAGATCATTAGGAAATAGGCGAGAATATAAGCAGGCAATTCACAAAGGGAAACAAAAAATAAACAATAATAATGAGGATGTATTTAGTATTTCATGCAAATTAAAACAACAGTGTGATTTCTTTTTTGCCTATTTATCAAAATACTACTTCTTTAAAAGAAAAATTATGTTCTCCAGTGCTAACAAGGTTGCACTGGAAATGTGTACAAATGTTGTTAATCGGAGTTTAATTGGTTCAGATGTTCTGGATGATATTATAGCAATATGTATCAAATACTTTAATATTTTTTTAAATCTACTTCTAGCGATATTTCCTAAGAAAATAATTTGAAATGTGTGCCAAGATAACGTGCATAAACGTGCCCACAAATGATATTACATATTCCTAATTTTAAAAATTAATAATGAACAATTTTCATGCCTTCAAAACAAGGCTTTGGTAAAATGTTTCTAAAAGTTTGACAAAAATGCTCATGATATAATATACTAAGTAAAAAAGCATGGTGTGTAACTTTGTCATGTATAGAATGAATATAAATTTAAATTTGTAAAACAAAACAAATATAGATGAGAAAGAGAAAGTGAGAGCAAGAACAAGACCAAGAGTGAATGAGAGAGAGAGGGAGAGAGAGAGAGAGAAAATAAATACACCAAATAGTGTTAAGTGGTGGGACTATAGATGTATTCTGTTTTCTGCTTGTATCTTACTAGGTTTTTTTTAAATTTAATAAATAAGCACTGTTTTTAATATCAGGGAAAAAGGGTATCATTTTTTTTTTTTAAAAAGTCATTGTTTGCATCAATATCCTATTTAGGTGGAAGTACTTGGATTATGGCAAATATCCTTGAACTCTGTTTACTTAAATACCATATCCACCAATAATCATCATCATCTTTATCATGACTACATCTTTATAACCCTCTCTTTCTTCATTTCAGATAGGTAGTAGTTCGGACACACAGATATATGATGAAATTTACCCACTTCAAGGACGAAGTCCAAGTTGACCTTGTTTTTGGAACTTGATGTCCCATTGCATTCGTTTTACTTTATTTCTCTGTCTCTGGCCTAGAAACAGTGTTGGTCTTTCTTAGGAGGATAAATCACAACTGAGGTGCCAAGATGGAAGAGTCCTTTGCAGTGGCACAAAGGGCACAGGTCAGGGAAAAGGCTGTCAGCAGACCATGGCTTCTGTGCATCTGACAAAGAGAAAGTGCCTCAGCTTATGGTGGTCCTGGGGAGGAAAAAGAAACAGTATTTGAGACACTAGACCCCCTGCTGATCCCACAGCAGGGGGCCTTAGGGGACAGTTACAAATGGGAGGGAGCCAGTTCCCTGCTGTGGCCCAGGGAAGCACAGCAAACGGCAAACTTAACCTGATTGGCCCCAGAGAGTGAACCATTCTCCACACAGGGTGCTGCCAGAGGACTTCCTCCCTCCTGGGGCAAATTTGACTAAGATGTTCATGGTATAACATACTTAGTATCATGTATAGCAAGAATATCAACTTAGATTGTTATAAAAGGAAAAAAATATCTTCCTCTATCCAGTAGTGCACCGCCAACTAGAGTCTGGAGAAAGGGCTTTTAAGAGCATTGAGAAGTGGCTGCAAGACAAAATTGCAGTCCTAGGAAGAGGAGCCTAATTCACAACCAGGGCACTCCCCACACAGCTTGTCATTTAAGGATGACACCTTCTCCTTTTGGATTTTGTAAGCCCTTGGGGTTTAATTTTCCTCAAAGCTTGATTATACATTCCAAGAATGGAGAATAAATTCTGGTAAGGATAACTACATAAGCAAAAGTGAAAAACTGGAAATGCTACGGTATCTGCAAGGAGCAATAAATGGTTGCATTTTCTTTCAATGTGTTTATTATTATTACGGTTTGTCTCTGCTTTAAGTTTAAAAACTGTTTATCCCTCCTCACATCAGGATGTATCAAAAGAAAAAAAAAAGTATACATTGATTTACCTAACTGGATTTGTCAACAATAATAAAAAAATTTCTTTCCTTCTTTCCTTTGTTTTACTCGAGATATTTGGTCCTCCTCCTTGTATCCCAAATGGGAGAAAATAATAATCAATGATTGATTTATTTGTGTGGACAAAATGATTTGATGCTGTTTCTTGTCATTGACAGAATGATCTGGATGGAATTGCATTCCATTGATAAAACTGTGATGAAATGTTATTCGTTGGATGAATAAAGTTAGAAGTCAAGAGAAATTGCTTTGGCTCACAAGATATTTTTTCAGCTGTCAGTCATTTCCTGGCATTTGATCACATCATTGTCTCTGCTTCCATCATATTGACTCCGTTGTCTGTTATTAATTGAAGCATGACTTTTCTTTCAAAACTACAACGAAGAACACAAACTCTAGAAAATGAAAGAAGTTTCACTTTTACTTTTCCTGGTATCTTGGCTGTCTGGTTCTCTCCAGAGTACTTCCCCTTCCTTATTGGTACACTTTATTTTTTTTTATTTCAGAATATTACAGGGGTGCAAACGCTTTGGTTACATATATTGCCTTTGCACTGCCCAAGTTGGACTACAAGTGTGCCCAAACCCCCGGCATCATGCACCATACCCATTAGGTGTGAATTTACCAACAGGTTTGTCTTTCTTTTAAAGATGTACTCTATGAAAGAAAATGTCCTATGATTTGCCTTTATTCAGCATGTCTTCACATGGCCTCATGAAGATACACATTTTACAATAAAACTCCCTTGCTATGAAATCAGAATACTGCACAGCACTGAGAAATAAAGAACTAATAATGTGTCGCAGCACGGATGCATCTCTCAAGCACGGTGTTAAGTCAAAGAAGCCAGACATAAAAGATGCATGCTGCATGAGTCCATTTCTAGAAAGTTCACAATCAGATAAGACTTATCACTGATGTCAGAAGTCAGGAGAATGATCTCCCTTAGGGGGGGCGGTGAGCGACTGAGAGGTGTCCGGGGGGCACTTCTCCTAGGACAGGTCTGGTTTTCGATCTGGATAGTGGTTACAGAGATGTATTCTATTTGGAGACGAAAATCCCATCATACTGTGCACTTATGGAAGGTTTTTGCACCTATGTTATACTTTAATAAAAATTTACTAACTAAAAATTAGTTTAATTACTATATAAAGGATTTTTTTAAGTCACTAACTGATTAGATGTGGAAGTGAGAGGAAACAACACTACAGGGCAACCTCCAAGTTTCTTTCAGGCATGAGTGGGTGGGTGTGCAGAGGGAAAAAGAGGGCACAGTAGAGGATCTTTTTAGGGGAGTTGGGAGGATTGGTTTGGAGGGGTTGAGTTTGAGGAAACTTCAAGTGGGAACACCCACTCCAAACCCAGAATGGACAAGTGGAATGGAGTATGCATTCAAGAGTGGTCAGTACAGCAATGATAACTGGAGCCCATGAGGGGATGCAATTGCCAGGGGAAAAGGCAGCATGAGGAGAGGAGAGCTGAGGCAGGAGCAGGAGGAAGCCCCTAGCGGGGCTACAAATTCCTGTCCCAGGGGACACAGGCAGGATGCACTTCCTGGACACTCAGCATCCAAGGACTCAGCCTGCCCTGAGGCCCAACCCACTCAGCACCAGGTAGGGCTCATCCCAGAGCCACGCTTCTTTCCCAGTTACCCTCTTGACTTTGACCTCACCTTGTCCCATTCACGCCCAAGCTCCTTGCACACATCTGATGAATGAATGAGTGAATGAATGAGTGCCTCATAAATAAGTCCTTAGTCTTAACAGCATTCATAGGCTTTTGCAATGTCAAACAAAAAATGAAATAGAGACCAGAGGTGAATGCAATTGATGTGCATGTGTGCTGGCAAGAAGAGGGAAGCGATTTTAAGCACATACTGGAGGCAGAACGAGGGACCACGGGTGGGTACAGTAGTTTCATATCAGGTCTACATAGAGCAGCAGGGGTGGAGTGGAGACAGTTATTAACAATCCTGCCCCTTTCTCCCAGTTCAGTTCAATAAAGACACCCATAAAATAAGTTCTCTTTCATTCTGTAGGCAGTCAATAATATCTGACAACAGGCAGGTCAGCAAAAATGGCAGTTGTATCCACAATATGGAAATCACCAAAGAAAATCATTGTTTGTTCTGAAATTAATGCCTCTTAGAATCAATAATACATTGGAAAATTGATATTGACTACAATGTGTCTGTGGGTGGCTTTCAGCGGGGTTCGAAGGTCCATTGGCTCCCTCTTTACTGCAGCAGTTAAATTAGCAAGTCACTACATACTACAGTTGTAAGGCTCTGGCCCATCTCATTCTTATACGAGAGTACCTGACACCTAATAGGAGCTCAGAAAATATTAGCAACTGTTTCTCAATTTGTGTTTTGGGTATTAGTGTTTTGTCATTTGTTGGTAAAAAATCATCATGAATTAACGACACGAGCTGCATTAAGGATTAAGTGCACGTGTCAATGCCCACCTTGCATCTGTCTCTGTGCTACAGACTCTAAGGAAATTCATAAATTAGGCAAAGCCCTCTTAGACTTAGAGCCTAACCGAACTAAGAAGGGTTTAGACAGCATCTGTGCCCACCGTGTTGTCTTCCAGATGAGGAAATTGGGACCTAAAGAAATAAAAAACTAAGTCCAGAATTCTGCGTTTCTGAATTCCAGTTTAGAGAACTTTCAACTATATACTCAGATTTCTTCTGTACATGCAATGTTCATAACTGTATCAGTGAAACACAAGAAATACTTACAATTAAACCAATGTGTTCATGGTTTATCATTCATGCCCTTCTGGCGACAGTGTTCAGAGAGGGGAAGAACCCCAGAGGCAGTGTGGTATAATGGAAAGGGATGGTAACCAAAGGGTCATGGGTTCAAATCCCTGCTTTGCCACATGATAGCAGGATGACCTGAGATAAGCTACCTAACCTCCAAGAGCTTCTTTAAAATGAAGATAAAATAAGGTTGCTTAGAAGTAGCTCTCAGGAAGAAATAAAATATAGCATGAGAAACGAGAAACAAGGCACCTGGCACATTAGGCCATATATGTCAGCCCCTTCCCTGTTTTTCTCTCCTTCCTGGAGTAGTAAGTCGGAGGTTCATAGACTAGTGATGAGCCCAAGCAGTTTGGTTGCTTTCTTTCTTTTCTGAGTTGATGTGTTGAGTTTTGCCCTCCCACATTCATGGCTGCCCCAGGGCCTGAGCTGTGAACCCCAACCTTCAGGGTTATTGTTTATTTGACCCTGCTTGCCTGGGCCTACAGTGTCTCTGCTGCACCCCAGGTTCACTCTCTAGGGTACAGTCTTGGAAAACAGAAAACAGCTGTGCACCAGTCTCCATTACTGCATCAGCTCTGCTGGCTGCCCAGGATGCAGACCAACAATACAAAACCAAGACCTGGGCAGAGGTTTTCATCTTTATCTCTTGCTTCTCCTAGGAACCTTTGAGAAAATACTAGTCTCTTTCACTTATTCAGAAAACAGTCCGTTAAAAAATTTAATGAACCAAAATGAAGTTCAATGACCACACTGCGGTGTCTGCGGGGGATCCCAGGTCCCATGGGTGATTGTGCACTGACCTTGACTAACTCGTCCACTTGGGGCCTGCACTCAGACAGTCCCAATCACCAGGACTTACTCTGAAGACTCCATCTCTCCTGAGAATGACAGAAACTTGCTTAAGTCCCCCCCTCCTCACTGGTCTGCAGACTTTGTAAAAACAGAGATATCGGGAGGGTAACTCTCTCTGTTCCAGAACAGCTGATGCAAAGATAGGAAGAGATGGCACAGACACAAAGGTACAGGGCAACATGCCCACAGACTTCCTACCCCAACCAGACCCCCCCCAACACACACACACACACACACACACACAGACACACACGTATGCAGAACCACAGAAAGATACCCAAACATAAAAATTTGGGTACACATACACTTCACACAAGAGCATGCACATATGTTCTGCATACACACACACACACATACCTTAGCAGAAGGACTGCCATAACTTTGCATGTCCCTGTGTCTACCCTCTCCCCTGCTTCTGCACTTACAGCCCCCCTGGCAAGGGTATTTCAGCTCTGTAGTCAGAGCAGAATTTGAATTTGTATTCTAACTTCTTCCACTCAAGAGCCATGGACCTTAGGCAGATTATTCAACCTTGTAATCCTCTTTTTCCTCATCTGCAAAATAGGAGTAATAATGGTTTCTACCTATAGTTATGGTGTTTTCTCACAGGAATACTGTGAGGTTTAAATGGGATAATGTATTTAAAATATTTGGCATACTGACCATCAAATAGCTCATGTTCCATAAATGGCATAGGTAGCTATTACACATCCACAATTTCCTAGTCACAAAATCCAAAGAGATTTGAAAACCAAAAGATTTTTTCACAACCTGACCTGCTCTGATGTAAGTCTTTTAAAAATGCATATTCACCCCCAGTTACTGTCAATATTCGTAAATTTTGCTGCAGAGGTGTTAGTGTGTTTGATTAGGATACTGCCCCAGTTGCTACTGGGGTTTTGCTTTATAAATAATATATATTGCTTTATTTTTTGGAATTCTGAAGTCTTATTTTGAAACAAGTATGGTCCCAAGGATTTGGACAAAAATTATATCATGAACTGGATTATCATGAATATCTTTAGTTTCTATAACAAAAATAAGAATGTATTACATGTAATAATAACCATTATGATATGATTAGACTGTAATGGAATAACAACTCTTGTTACTATCATTGTGCTTATACTCTGTCTCTTTAACACGTACATCTAAGTGTTCCTGGTTTATGGTGGTGAGTTCACATGTCAGCCTGTTTTCCTCTCCCCTTCAGGCCCCAAGCCACTTACTCCTGCATTATCTCCTCGTTTCAGGAGAGACTAAAGCTTGTCAGAGCTTGCCAGTGGAATGAGTGTCTGGGCCATCGAGGCCACCTTAGTCTTGCTCCTGCTGAAGGTCTTCCTTGGCTATTCCCCAGCACATAATGA
This sequence comes from Lepilemur ruficaudatus, assembly GCA_963574885.1. Taxonomy (NCBI): domain Eukaryota; kingdom Metazoa; phylum Chordata; class Mammalia; order Primates; family Lepilemuridae; genus Lepilemur; species Lepilemur ruficaudatus. The sequence continues at coordinate 28,187 of CAUYRT010058602.1, read as the reverse complement.
CCTCTCCTTCTCCTCCAGCCCCTCACACACACACTGGGCTCTGGAGTCCCCACTCCAGGGCTCCATGTGAGGTGGTGTTTCAGAGCAGATGGGGCGGAGGGAGGAGGGCACATCTCTCCCCAGGTGCATTCTGAGCACCTGGATAGCAGAGGTCTCAGAACTAACTTTTCTGAATCCCCCACCACATATCTGAGGACCAGACCATCAAAACTCTTAAGTAGATACCAGTGCAATGGAGAAATTTACTTGGCTTTTCTTCCCTCTTGGAGCCTAGAGCACACTCAGCGAATGGACAGCTCCCTAAATCCCCATCAGCTGAGAACCCAGGCCAGACCTGCGATTTCCTGCATTGTTGTCTCTAAAGCCTTGGTCCTTGACCTTGGGAGCTCATTAGACTCATCTGGAAAGATGTTTTAACATCCCAGTGTGTAGACCACACTCCAGGCCAAAGAATTCAGAATCTCTGGGGATGAGACTCAGCCAACAGTGGGTTTTTACTTTTATTTTTTTTAAGTTCCCAGCTATTTCAAATGTGCAATTAACACAGAGAATCACCATTTTCTGGGCTTCTGGAAGGAATAATGCACCTGCTTGCATTACTAAGTCCCACCACATGGTCCTCCCTGGGTAATCCCAGGAGCTGGGGACTCTGGTCTCGGTGCCGTGAGGAAGAGTCTTGTTCCACAGAAGCCCTGCATCGGTCACCCCGCAATAAGAGCCTGGAGAGAAAGCAGCACCAAGTTCTTTGGAGGACTAGGCAGTGGACACCTCCAGAGCCAGAGCTCCCAGGGGGATCAACTTGAGACCTAGGAGAGGTAGAGTTGCCAGATAAAATGTAAAGCATTCAGCTAAATCTAAATTCCAGAAAAACAGCATTTTTTTTTTAGTTTAAGTACCATACACTTGCATAATATATTAAAAAATTATTTTTTATCTGAAGTTCAAATTTAACTACATTCTATAGTTTTATTTGCTAAACCTGTCAATGCTGGGGATGATGGGAACTCACTCTGACTGCCTCCCACCTGTGTCATGAAAGTTTGCGCAAAAAAGAAGAAAAGCAGCTGTGTTATCCCAGACATTCATTTCATTTGCCAAATAGATAGAACTTGTACTTGCTTCAAAAAAAATAAAAATCAAGCTTGTTTACATTTCTCATTTCTTTTTCTTCCAGAGACCTGGTCTTTCATATCATGCTGGCCCCTTAACTCCTTGTCAAAGGAATCTGTAATGGAGGGAATTCAGGGACACTTTCCCTTTCTGTGTCTCGTGAAGTCAGAACTGAGGATTCACTGACAGAAAGCCCCTCAGCTGCTTCCCACCTTTCCAGCCATTCCCAGCAACTCCCAGAAGGGCTCTGGGCTCAGGGCTCCTGTCTGTCCCCAGCCTGGGGAGCTTCACTCAGGGAAAGAGGGGCAGGGGGAACTGGGCTGCAGCAGAGATGGTGCTAATTGGAGCAAAAGATTTCGCCTACTGGAAACAGTAGCCGTAGGCGACACCAGATCCGAGGGACCCTGTGAAACTCTAAGGGCCTGACTCCAACCTGGCTCCCCTTGGGAAGACAAGATTGAATCCCCATTGAGCAAGGCAGAAAAAACTCAAAAGGAATCAATTAACAGCAAAAACAAGGTAATACATGACTGTATTTTTTTTTCTTCTGTCTCTGTGTGAATGTTAACGTTTTATTCTAAAAGGAGAAATATTTGCTCCAGAGCCTCAGGAACTGCCAGTCAGGTCAATTCAGGCTTCACCACTGAAGGGTCATTGAGGATGACCTTGGCTGGGAGATGTCACCTTACTTTCCACAGCCTGCTGAAGCTGTGCCGGCCCCTGGGTTGGGTACTCTGCAGACCCCTGAGGGATTGGTTTTGGTTAGGCTGGCTGCTTCAAGATGATGACATCTTCCTCTATCTCAGGAGCCTCCGAGCTGAGATTACCGTCCTGCCTCTGAATCTCACAGCACACACTGCTGCACCTTCCTTATGTAACCCGGTACCTTCCAGCCATCATCATCTGTGTGCATCAACCCTCTCAGACACGTGAGCACGAGAAGGGTATACGGTGCACATCCTCCTTTCAGCCAAGCGTTAACTAGTCCAGCGCATTGCTCTGAAATATTTGATGGATGAATGAGTGAAAAAAATAAATTAGGAGTGACAGCCACCTCCCCTTTAAATATACATGCTTGCCATCTCCTTCATCTTTCCAATTGCCTCATAAGGCCAGAAGGGCTATAATTATTAAGCTCATCTCATAACCTAGAAAACAAGATTTGGAGAAATGACTTTCCTAAATGGGTTGTAACTCGCCTGTGGCGAAGCCAGACTTGTGGTCTCCACTCGGGAGTCCCAGCACAGCACACCCCCTCCACCACACTGCTGGAGGAGGACACGCTGGACACAAATCTCCAAATGCTTAGGTGCTATCACCCAAAACAAGGAGACCTGCTGCTCCATCTCCTCAACAATAAATACATAATAAATAGTAGTCATTGTTTCAAAATATTAGGGAAAGGGTAGGAACTTCAATACACGTTATTTGGGTAAAAGATAAAGACTGAATCCTTTTGGGTAAAAATTGTTGTTGTCTAGAACTCATTTCCCAAGAAGGAAACCAAGGCTTTCCAAATCAAACAGCATCCCTTTTGGGCCCATTTATTTATGTAGTAGTTAAATAAAGATGCACCAAGTGCCTACTCTGTACTGGGCATCACTTTGAAGGCTTGGATGGAGTAGGGGAGTGAGTCAGAGAAGCTTTCCACCCCCATAGAGCCTACACACTAGTGGGGGAGATAAAGAAGAAAAAACAAACCCGATACACTGGCAACACGGCATCAAGGTGTGATGAGTGCTGTGAAGAACATAAAGCAGGGTGGTATGAAAGAGGGTCCCTGCCGGTCAGGAAAGGCCTCCCTCTTAGAGAAAGCGGCATTTGACCTCAGACCTGCCTGGCAGGAAGGAGCCAGCCTTGGGAGGGTGTGGGGCAAGAGCAGCCCAGGTAGAGCAAACAGCCCGTGCCAGGGACCCAAGGTGGAGCAGGACAAGCACGCAGGGGGCAGAATAAGATGGCATCAGAGAGCGGGGCAAGGGCCAGGCCCTAGGAAGCCCAACTCTGTGACGCCTGGTGAGCTGGGATGAGGAGTTTGCATCTTACTCTCAGTGTGACAGAAAGACCCTGGAGGGTTTTGAGCAGAGAAGTTCATGATTTCACTTATGTTCTAAAAATGCCATTTGGCTTTGTGGAGCATGGATTTAGGCAACAGGTGAAAGCAAGGGGTTGAGTGAGAAGAAAGCCGTTGCAATATCCCTCATCGTGAAGGCTGTGACCTGCCCTGCTTGAAGAGAGAACAACATGAATGTAGGATGTGTTTTTAAGCAGTGTTGGTGGGTTTTGCCAATGAAACATACCCAGGGGATAAAGGAATGTTGGGATTAGGCTTCTGCTTGGTTTAAGCAACTAGGTCTATGGTGGTGCCATTACTGAGACTGGGAAAAGAGAAGTCACGGGAGGAAACAGAGCTTCCTTTGGGGATGTTTGAGGCCTGAGATTCCTATTAGATGACCCTCCCAAAAGCAGACAGCAGTAAAAGGAGATTGATCCAGGGAAGCTGGTGGTCCGGCTGCACAGCGGGCAGAGAGCGCAGGGCCCTGGGCAGCCCTCTCGGTGGCCCTTTGCTGAGGGGACTGGGGGAGGGAGGAAGCAATAGCTCTGGATGCTCAGGCCTGACTCCAAGGCATTCAGGTGTCTGAAGTGCAGTGAGACAGTGGGGGAGATGAAGACAATTGGGTGCACAAGTCTCAAGATCACAGAAAAGGCCAAGCCTACACATTGGAATCTTGGAGTCACTGACATAGGATTAGTAATTAAAACCACAAGGTGAAGAAATTTCCCTGAAAAGGGAAAGTATAAGTAAAGACAAAGAGAGAGAGCAGGGTGATGCCTCAGGCGTTCCCATATTAGGGCAGGTGGAAGGAGCCAGCAAGGGTGAGAGAGATACAGGCAGCAAAGCAGGAGGAAAACTAGAAGTGTCCAGAATCCAAGAGCACTGAGGGTAAAAGAAATCACAAAAGGCTTCCTGGAGTAAGTGGTGTTTAAGCCAAGGCTTGGAAACTGAGTGTTCAGACCAGTGTGGAGCAGTTAAGGGCATTGCAGAGGGATGTAAAGGTGAGAGCAAGGACTTGGAGTGGGGCCGGGCCGTGAGGATCCGTGGAGACAGGTGGGAAGAGGGAGAGGCCGGTGAGAATCACTGAAATCCCTGTCCATGTGCTGCGGCCCGAGTGAGAGTGTGTGAAGGCAGGAGCAGGCCAAGGCTGCTTGCATCTTCTCCAGCCCACTGTCTCACTGCAGTTCAGACACACGAATGCCCTGGAGTCAGGCCTGAGCCTCCAGAGCTATTGCTTCCTCCCTCTCCCAATCCCCTCAGCAAAGGGCCATCGAGAGGGCTGCCCAGGGCCCCACGCTCTCTGCCCACTGTGCAGCCGGACCACCAGCTGCCCTGGATCAAATCCTCTCCTTTATTGCTGTCTGCTTCTGGGAGGGATGCCAGGGGAGTCTTTAACCCAAGAATTCAGGAAATTAGCTCCACTTCAAGCTCTCCAGCCAATGTTCTGTAAACCCCTCTCTGCCCCAAATTAAGGTGGTTTCTTAATTAAGGTTATCTCTTGGCTCCTCTTGTAAGTGAAGGTGACTTGTTTTTCCAACTTTCCTCCTCATCTGCTTCTAAAAGTTTGCTTAATGGTCTCGGTTTCTCTATATGCCCCTTATTGTGTGGGAGACTTACCTTCCGTCCAGCCTGGGCAAATCACACCCCATGTGCAGTGTCCTCTAGCACCTGTGAACTGGTAAAATTCTCCTAATCTTGAGGTCTGAAAGCAAGGAAGAGGCTAGAGCTAGACAAGAGGTCCAGCTCCTCAGGAGAGGGGCCTATTCTGCACAGGGAAAGTTGGCCAGGCCGGCACATGGAGGGGCTGCCGTAGCCCACAGGGAAAAAGCTTGCTGGAATGAGGGAGAGAGGGGATTGGATGATTTGTGTATGGGCATCTTTAACCTTCCCCCAGTGGAAAGGAAGCCCCCACAAGTGTACAGACACACACACAAATACACACACATTCCACACACAATCATGTTCACCAATCATGAACCACTCAGACATGTCCCCTTGATCCTTTTCATGCTTTCACATATATGTGCACACGGTTGCATTCACTCTCAGCCTGCCTGCCATAAGGGAGGACACCGAGTGTCCTAAGAACTAATGCTGTCCCTACAGTGTACCTGATGCTGTCCAGGGCTCCTGCCCCCATTGCCACCTGACTTGGCTGAGGCGGATGGGCTGACTCCACATGTTTGGGACATCCTGCTCTCGGCTCTGCCTCTCCTAACTCCTGACTCGAGCTATTCAGCTGTAACCATTTGCACATGTTAATGTCTTATTTGTGTCTGTTCTTAGGTCTTTTAAATATGTATGTTCGTCCTAAATACTGGCCTGTGGCAGAAACCACATCTCTCAAATTAGGCCAGGAGGCCTGGAGCTCCCCAGGGTGCAGACTATTCATCTTCCACCAGACTTGAGACACCTGGTGATGATGTACCTGTCAACCCACTTAAGCTGGCAGCTGCTTGAAAGCTGGGACCTTCAAATCTATTTCACTAGTGCCCTCAGTCTGGCCCAGTTCAGGGCTTGGCACACTGGGGATGTTGTGGAGAAGGCGTGAGGCTGTCTGAGGTTAGTGGAATTATGGGCCCCCTTCCTCCCAAGTACTGATGTCCTGGGCAGTCCTCTTTGTAGCCACTACTCACAGAAGGATGGTTGTCACAAAGACCCAGACCTGGTTGTTCTGTCCACATAAATCCAGTTCCAGAAGATACAAGATTGTGCATGCCAGCAAGAGCAGCTGCTGCTTCAAGAAGGGGCTCAACCTCCTGGACAGACTGCTGAGAGGAGTCAGGAAGGAGGAGGTGATACCCCTCACCTGGGCATCAGCATTCCCCTCTTCGGCGCTCCCACACACCTTATCATACTGCTGTTCCTATAGCTCAGACAGGTCACTGGAGTTGGCTATTGACCACCAGCCCCTCTGGAAGATGGCAAACAGCTTAAGTAGGAACTAGGTTTTACTTCTCTTCATAGTCCAAGCACTTAGCACAGAACCTAACATGGTGAGCAATCAATAAGTACTAACGAAAACACAATGAACGCGGGGAGGAACTTTCGTAGGCCAGTTCCTCAGAAAGCAGACTCTGAGATGAAGATTGGCAGATAAGAGTTGGTCGGAGAGCGTCTTTGCAATCCACAGGATCCCCTGCAGTGGAGTGGGGAAAGTAGAACTGGGCAAAGGGAGGAGTTGTACCAGGATGCAGTCACTGCAGGGAGCTCTGGAGCTGAGAGGGCCCTTCAGAATTAATCCATCTTTATACGCTATCACTCACCAGTCTCTGCACAAGGGGCCAGTGCACCTACTCTCCTAGCAGCTGGGGGAAGGAGTTCTTCTGTGCTGGAACCCTAATGGAATATCAGTATTTAGGGAATGGGAAGAAAGTTTCTACTAGAGCACAGGGCTCCTCTTCTATCCACTGTTTAATGAGCCCCAGAATTCTTCTCCAGATAACTTTTCCCCATGATGTAACACAACGTCGGAGGTCAACACTGGCTCCAGTTGCATCCAAAAAACAGGGTAGGCTTTAGGCATTCACTGTAAGGGAATAGAGTGATCTGTGCCTTGGATGAAGTGGTTTATGCTTTTCTCAATTCCCTTATTCAGACAGTTCCCACTTTAAGAAAACATGCTGAGAGTGATGTTTGGCCTTGCCCTAGAATGTGTCCAACACAGAGCCTGGAGAAGGAGTACTTCAGAGGTCTATTACGATACCCTGGGCCTCAGCCCAAAGTTAGCTTTGGTTACTATGAACCTGCCATTGAGCCCAGGGAACTCTTTTTGCCTTGTTCCTGTGTGTCAATCCCTGTCTCCACCATCAACCTAGTATTGAGACCCTCTAGGATATGGTTCACCCTAATGCATCCCCCAGCGCCACCCATAGCAACAGTCGGTGTTGACTTACCCCGTGCTTACCTGCTGGGTTCTTCAGTTCCACGCCGCTCACCCTTGGGGCCCCCATCTGCAGAGAAGCAGTAAAGGGAACGTGTTAAAAGCATAAACGCTTCAGTCAGCCTGGGGTGGGGCCAGCTGTGCTACCTGGGAATGTCTTGCTTCACTCTAAGTCCACCTTTTCATCTGCAAAAGGAAGATGAGTATTACCTGTCTCACAGGTGGGCTGTGAGAGAGAAAGGCACATGTAGAGGGCTGAGAACAGTGCGTGAGCATGGAAGCCCTGAAGGACTGCCATTTCCTCCAGGCGGTCCTCCACCTTGGGCTATGTCCTCCAGCAGCTGTACCCATTGAGTACTAAGTTTTCCACCTACAAAATTGAACCCTCTCCCCCCGGGCCAGTCTAATTTCAGGGCCTACTTCTTCCTAAGGCCCAGCCACACCTCACCTAAAATGCCATAAATTAAAAGCAATGACCGCAAAACATCTCAGTCTCAAAGCATTATTGAGCCCTTACTGTGTGCCAAGCCCTATACTGGATGTGGGGTATACAATAAATAATTTATATTCTCTTCTCAAAGAGCTGGGGATCTAACACATGAATAGAATATCTTTGAAATCATAATAGAAATTAATAGGGAAAAGAATTCTTGCTTCCTTCTGAAATGTGACCATGGCATACTATTAGTTTCTCTGCAAAGTTTAATGTTTTTACTTTTCAGGGCTGAGTTCACTGGGTTGGATGAGATGGGGAGAACTGGGTCACCCATCTCAGCATCCCACTGAAGACTGACATTGTCTGGATTGTGGGGCAAATGGATTTCCACAGAAGTGGCCCTGGGGAGGAGTCCCTTTGGCAGTTTTCCAGTTCTTAGATACAAAGCCCTTCTTGTCACCAGGAGATCGTGTTTGTGGTAGCTGTCCTGGGAGACAGAATCTGGTTTTAAAATTAGAAAGCTGGTTAAGTTGGTGATCCCTGCTCTTTCTCTGATCGGTTCCATCACTGTCTCAGTCACTCCAACCCTTAGGAACCCAACGTGTTCACATGTACTGATGCCTGTTTGCAGCCTTCCTATCAGGAGTAAAACGTGTTGCAATGAGCATAGTCACTCTGTGGAGACAGGATCTGAATGTGTTTCCTGCTCCAGGGCCTTCAGCCAGAACCGACTGATGATGGCCTGGGGTCCCGGGTGAGGAGTGGGGCCCGTGCCAGCCTTCAGATCGCCCACAGGCCAGTGGGCACGTGTGCTGGGTGCCTTGGGAGAGGAACGATGAGATACGTGGAAGTGTCAGGCGCAGGGACTGCAGCATTTCGGTCAGCAGCCCTTTGCAAGACTGCCTATTTAGTGCAATAATCATGTTTCCCATAGTGCCCTGGCAACCCCAAGGCAGGATTGGGGGAGAGCTCCGGAAGCCTTCCCAGAAAAAACAATGCATAAATTAGACTCAAAGAGGGTCCCAAAGAGGGCGATGTTTAACCCAAATGATATAATGTTTAAGCTAAGCAAGAAAAATACCTCGGGCTGACTCTCGCACAGCCAAGACAGAATGATGGGGAGAGGCCCCGCTCAGGGAGGCCTTGCCAGGGGCCCTAAGCTTTGCCACCAGGTGACTGTGCACTGCAAGGATATTTAAGATAGCTCTGTCGGAAGGTTGTGTAAACTGAATGACAAATCAGACCCCTAGGCACTGGGTGCCCTTACGAAGCCGGTTTCCCTGGCCTCGGCCCCAAGGGATCTCCCTGGCGGGTGGGTTGGCCAAGAGTTCCCTGAGTGACCCCGGAGGCCTAAGTGGTCAGCATGTCCCCCTCCTTCCCCTCCTCCAACCTGCCCTGCAGCCCCCAAGCCTGCCCTCAGTGGGCTCCTTTCCTGGGTCTACTTCTGAGGGATAGGTTTTCAGAAGGCAGCAGAGAGGCCTGAAGGACTGAGAGCTTCATCTCTTTCCCTATCATCTTTTAAACACCATCTTAAAATTCGTCTGTCCCTAGGAAGCCTGTTCATGCAGCATCAGCATGAAAAAGCCGTTTTCCCGCTTTCCTAATGCTTTTTCTCAGACACATACTGGCTCACAGGAACGAGAGCTGAAGTGCTTCCTCCTCCTGTCTGTGATCTTGGCGTCTTCAGGACATCAGCATCAGCATCACAGAGGCTAATAGAGGCACAGGACCCCTTCTGGGTGCCCTGAGGCCACCCCTCCTAGACACACGCGCCACTGGTGGGCTCCTAATGAGACCTTCTTCCCTTTTCCTCTCTCCCTCCCTCCTCCTCCCCTCTCCTGAGCACTCTCATGTTTGACTGTCACCCTCATCATGGCGCATGACAAGCATCCATTCACTTGCTGGGCTCCCCCTGCAGACTGCTCAAGCCCTGGGAGCCGCACACAGGTGGCCATTGCAGATGCTCAGCACATGTCAATTGCTTGTTTCCTTCTCTCGTCTTCTTCTCTAGGAGGCCTTCTTCCTAGACAAAAGCAATCCAGTCTCATTACTCCAGCCTTCTAAAACCTCTTAGGCATTATTTCGATGCTATGTCCCTTTCACGAGTTAGCTGCCTGTGTCTCCTTCCCCTTTAGGGTCATGTCCCCACACCTAACACAGAGCCAGCACATAGTGAGCATCTGTGGGATGAATGAATGAGTGAATGAATGAAAGTATCTTCCATGGCAGGTGGGTCCCAAGAGAGCACGGGCACCATTTCTCGTTGGTGTTGACCTGCCTCCAGCACTCCTGACGTAATTCTGCACATAGAGACACTCACCCACTCATTGGCTGACGGCACTTGCAAATGCCATTCAGACGCTTTCCTTCCGAAGGATGACTGCATTTTGTCCTCTCCACCTCTTCAAATCTCACCTCTCCCTGCCCCAGCCCATTCCCCCCACCCAGAGAGGCTGGATCACCGTTCTTACCCATCCTCTACCCTCCCACAGCACTGCCACCTCCCACAAGCAACCACGAGCCACTGCCACCCTGGTTATTAAGGTGATGGGTATTTGGGTCTGTATCCCCTGCACAGAAGATGGTCCTCCAGGGGAAGGCGTGCAATCTCCACTGGTCACCTGACCCCCAGGAAGGAGGTATGCTAGGTTCATCATGAGCTCTGAAAGTTCCTGTTGGCCTGACTCGAATCACAGCTGCAATTCACTTCCCAGAGGCCCCCGCAAGGGGGCCACTTTTGAAATCTGAGAGCAGTGCCCCTTGGCCCTCAGCGCCCACAGGCCTCCCTCGGCAGCAGGCTCGGGGGCAACCAAAGGTGACTGAAGAACCCCTGCTGTGCAGCTGTGCTCCTCTTCATGCTAGATCTTTGTTGCCCAGAAGCATGTGGGTTTTCTCAGTCAACCAACCTATAGTGTCTTCAGAAATGCTCTCCCTTGTAAGACAGACAGAAAGCCAAATTCCTAGCAAGGTTTTGTGTGTCCCTGGAGCCTGATATCCCCTCATCCCCTCCAACCCCATCTGCTCCCCAGAGGGTCCTGCCATTTGCCCAGGTAGGCTCTGTTCTGGGGACAAAACACGCCCTCAGAGGCATGTGCTCTTCCTACTCTCCCCTTAGCAAGTTCTGACTCATTATCAAGCCCCCCAAACTTATAAAATCTCCAGCAGAATTTGCTGCTTTCTGTCCTGTTCCCAAACTGCACTCTACGGCACATTTTCCCATATGATAACTCACACGGGTGCGGGAATAAATGGACTTTCACTGTAGCAAGGAGCCCTCCGCCTACAGCAATCCTGTAGGGAACTGATAAGGAAACCACCTCTTCCTACAGACATAAAGCCCCATCGCCCAGGGCTAGCAAAGCTGGAGACTCTCCCCACAGGGTGGAGGGACAAGCTGGCCCTTGCACACCAGCAGCCCCCACTGAGTCATGCAGGCCTTGGGGGACACCCGAATGACTACCTTCGCAGCCTGGCAAGGTAAGACCTTCGTTCTGCCCAAACTGGAGCATCACAAGACTCAGGGATCACAAGAGGGAATTAAGCAGGGATAGCCTGACAAAACAGGATGGTGGAATGAAGTAGCAGAGCCCTCCACGTGGGGGCTAATTCACGTGCACTGAGACCGTCACAGGCTCCACAGCCAAGAGAGCAAGGCTAGAGAAGCCCAGCCCACTCTAAGTTCCTGTTTCCAGCAGAGGATCCACTCCTCTGTCATCATCACTGGAAATTATCATGCCCTGCCAAGGACATCCAGGGTGTGTCCTTGCCTAATGACCTCAAGGGACCACCACGTATAATATATAATACAATTAGCAACAAGCCCAACGTTTATATAAGTGCGGCAGGTGGGGAGGGTGTCGTGTTATAACCATTCTCAATTCGATCATTTTCAGGAAAGGGAATATTGCTTCTCTCCCACAACTCTACCAATAAAGATGTCTGTTAAATTCAGGTGATGTGGGAACAAGCTCTGCCATGGGAGTTTAGGTTCTGGAAAGGGAAGCTGAGGGGTCTGAATAGGAAACCACCCAGCACGAAGCAACAGACCAATAGGATGCAATAGTTAGTCTTGTTACTGATTCAGGCTGATGTGCCGATGGGCAGCCCCCTGACCATCCACTTTCCAAGCAGCACCTGTGCCCGTGTGGGGCCGTCTGGAGGGTGTCCCTGCCTGGTGATGCTGGGCTTTGAGCTAAAGAGCAGAGGGCAGCACTGGCTGGTCCGGACCACAGGCCTGGTGACCGGCTCTCCACAGCCTCCCCCAGGCTGAGACACGCAGGGTCAGCCCTAGGGCCATGGGGGAGTCTCAGGGGCAAACCAGGCAGGGAGGGCCACTTCTTCCCTCTCCTCACATTTTCTAGCATGTGACATGCAGTTACAATGAATATATCAAGGACAGCTGATCAACACCACTGAGAGTCTAAACACCGGCTCGGACACAGAAGAAAGGGCACCCCAGATGGGAGAACGGCCTAAACAGAGGTTCAGGCAGGGAGTGATTACACTGTGTTCTGGGCAGAGAGGAGAAATCATCTGATTAGGAGAAGAGGTCTATTAGGAAAAAGAAGATTGAGTTTTCTTCCTGTATCTTTTTTTTAAAAGAAATTAAATAGAATGTACTGATCTCCTGCAAAGAAGACCAAGCCTTCCCTTCAGGAGCTTAAAATCTATTAGTGGGTAGAAGATAACAAACGTGTAATCAAGCCAGAATGCAAAAACACCGCAGGGCATGAGGACGGGCGTGGAGGGCACAGTTTCAAGGGGAGACAGTCTCAAGGGAGGTCAGAAGATGCCAGTGTTTAAGTGGATCTTGATGTTAGAATCGTATCCAAAGCACTTTCCCAGGACTAGAGAATGCTGCCCCACCCCCTCACCACCCCTCGGAGCATCTTCTCTGGGTTTGGCCTCCAAAGTCTCATATGCTGTGGAGGGAAAACATTTTGGGGTAAGATATGCCTGAAGTAGCTGCTTCGGTGATTCTGCATCTCTCTCTTGCCTCAGTGATTTACAGAAAACGCCAAGGACACCTGGAGCCACCGCTTTGTATCGCTAAGAGTGTTGTTCACTGCTCTTTGGGAAGAGATGGAAAGGTTGGGCCAGGCTTCCAGCCCACACAGGTGAGTGCGTGAGAAGGGGGCTGTGGGATGTGCATGGTTATACCTGAAAGAGCTGTTCCCTTCTTCCAGCCATCTCTTCCCTTCATCCTCCTCCTTTTGTTGCCTCTACTTAGCCTTCCTAGTCAGGGGCACAGCAGGAATGAGAAATGAAGAAGAGCTTGTGCTCACAACTTCCTGCCCCCTACTGCTGTGCAGAGAGAGGAGCAAAGCCTGGATCGGTGCCCTCCTCAATGAGGTTCAGGGCCTGTCTGGGTCAGATGCCCACCAAGAACCTTCCATATCCTAAAGGGTGGTGGTGCCCGAAGCTGCTTTACAGAAGTGATGCTGCTGAGACTGGGGCAGTCTTCGTCCTTTGCAGAAGTCTGCTGCCCCCTTTTGGGGCCCGTCTTCCTGGTCTTCAGGGATGCTCAGTAACTTCAGTTCCTACATGAGAGAAGCTGTTGTCTACAGGGTCCTTCTCTTACTGTATTCAGCCTGCAAGGAACTCCAGGAGAGGCCTTTGGGCATGCAAAGACTCTGATCCCACAGAAAGATGTCATTTCAGGTGCCTGCTCTGTGTCCACCTTTGGGATCTTGGGCAAATGACTGAATCTCTCTCAGCTGACTTCCTCATCTGGAAGATGGATGTCAGTGTGCCTGAGTGTTCGGGTGGTGTGAATGACGGGGATCATACCTGGAAAGCTCTTAGCTCAATGACTAGTGCATAAAATTAGATCCTTCTTTACATCATTTACTAAAATAAGGCCCAGATGGATGAAAGGCTTAATACTTTTTAAAAATAGAAGAAAATATTGGAAACTGTATTTATGGTGTTAAAGATAAGGAAAGTCTACTTATATAAAGGATACAAAAGCAAAATGCACCAAGAAACAGGGTGATATAAATGGACTAAATCAAAATTAAGCACATGTATAGGACAAAAAGCAAACAGTGTGTGGGAGAAATTATTGTCACTTAATACAATGCAGAAGGATTATTGTCCAAAATATATATTTTTAAACTCCAAAAATAATTAAGAAGAAATTTAACTCAATAAAAAAATAGGCAATAAATACAAACAGATCATTCACAAAAAGAAAATACCAATGGACAATAAATATATACAGAGGCTCAAATTTATTAGGATTAGGGAATAAGAAAAATTCAAATTGAAACTTCTGTAAAATTTTGCATTATTTTACACTGCTTAGATTGGCAAAATTAAGTGTGGTGAGTAAAAACATGATGAGGCTGTAGGAAAACACACAATTGGTACACAACTGATGAGAGTGTAAGTTTGTACAATCACTCTATAAAATGAGCAAAATGATAACCCTTGAGAACCTCTGAGATGCATCCATACATTGAGATATCTACAGGGATCTTTATGGCAGCACCGGTTGTAGTAGGGGGCAATTTTAATCAATGGCTAAATTAAATGTAATATCCTCATAATATGGAATAGTATGAAGTTCTTGAAATGAATATAATATATCTCTATGTTCTGAAATAAAATAATCTCTAAGACACAATGTTGAGTGAAAAAGGGCTACATATACCATTTATGATAAATAGGTAGATAGGCATTTATACTCTATTATTTTCAACAAGTACATACATGTGTGTGTATATATATATATATGTATATATATACCTTTTTAAAATTGTAGAAAGCTGAATACCAAACTGAAAACTGATTAACGCTAGAAAGAGGTTGGGAATGAGGGTAGTCCAATGCTATTTAATTTTCACTGTAATGCTTTAATTTTTTACAAGGAGAATGTATTCATGAATTCCTTATGTAATTAAACTTAATTTTTAATTGAACAAATAAAATACAATAAAACCTATACCTCATCATAAATTTCAAATTCTGATCTAAGGGATGCATAATGGTAGCCACTAATGTTAATTAGAGATTATCAAATGTCGGAGGGACTCTGTTCTAAGTGGTTTATGTTTTCTGTGTTTATGTGTTTCTTTATTTTCTGTGTTTTCCCCTTTATCCTCAGGACAATATTATGAGGAGGGCCTGTTCTCATCCCTCCTGTACAGATGAGGATGCTGAGGCTAGAGGGTGATGAAGTTATTGGCGAAGGTCACCACCCCCAGGTATTTGTAGAGCTGGAATTTGAACATAGGCAGTCAGGCTGGTTGGAGGAGACAGAACATATGTAGCAGCAGCCTCCCTGCCCAGGGAATAAGCAGCCCTCCCAGCTCAAGACCCTGCAGTCCCCAAAGAAGACCTGATCTGCCTTCTCACAGCCGACCTCCCCACCTCTGCAGGTCGTGGGAGGATGGCTTGCTGAGGGCTCCCCAGAAGGAGACAGGGTGGATCTTGAAGAGTAAGAAACACTAGAGAGGCAGTGCAGGCAAGTGAGACAAAGAGGGAAAACAGCCCAGAAGGCCCTGAGTCAAACAGTCCCTGGCAGCCATGAGAGGCTGGGCTGGGGAGGGCTCCCTGCAGCCTGGCCTCGGCCTCATCTGAGAAACCAGATTTTCACCTACAGCTCTTGCTGGAGTGGGAGAACACGCTGTATTTAATCCTTCTAAATTGGACATGAATTATTTTTAAAAATTTAAAAAGGAAAAGAGGAATAAAACCTCTCTCCTGGTAAATGTGACTCTCATGGACTCTAGTATCTGATGATTAACAAGGGGCAAAGTGAGGCATTTGGCACAGGGCAAGAGCAGTAAGTGAAATGTTTCAATTGAGACAGATCCAGCCCTGACTCCAGCCTCAGGCCACCAAGCACAAGGCACTTCTCCGGACTGCTGCCCACCTGCCAGCCAGAGATGGTTCCCAAATGAAGTTTGCTAATGAAAGTCTTCTCCCAGGGGCAAACCTTTGCACAGGCAAGCAGAAGGCGGCAGCTACATACGATTTAAAGTCACCATGATGCGCTTCTCATCCCAACTACGCCCACACAGTCAAAGCTTCCATGATTGGAAACTCCCCTGTAGACCCCACAAAGGTTGAGGCTATTGTCTCAAGAAGCCCCATGAAAGGGTTCTCAGCTAGGGCATCAAAGGAAGTTGTACTGGGCAGTTCCTTAATGAGGTTTCTGGACTAGTGATGTGCAGAAACCCTGCATTAGGATACTAACGGATAGCATCTACTGAGTGCTTGTTAAATGCCATGTGCTTGGACACATGACCTAATTTAATCCTTGCTATAATATATAAAACAACTGTTATTGTTAGCCCCATCTTACAGATGAAGAAACTGAGACATAGGGAGGTTAGGTAACTGCTCAAGATTGTGTAGTTAATTCATAAGTACCAGAGAAAAGATTTGAACCCAGGGAACCTAATGCAAAAGCACACTATGCTCTACTTTCTCTAATCACATAGGATGTATTAAAGTGGAAGCTCTACTGGCAGGATGAAGGAATCTGCATTTTAATACACTACTCTGGTGATTATTATGCATTCAAAGTTAGAACTTCAAAATATTGTGTGCCTTATATAACCAGTTGCTTCTCTGGAACTAACTGTGTTATTTAGCTCATTTAACTATGTAAACTTTGCACTCCTTGGAGGAGCAATGGTTTCATTCTTAACACCTTCCCTCCTCCCCTTGCCCCCAATCTCCCTAGCACGTTCCAGGCATGGACTCAGGCAATACTTAGTAGTCCAGGGAGAAAGCTCTGGATTCAGAGTCTGAAAATCCAAACTTGTGTTCCAGCTCTGTTATTTAATTAGCTTGGGCAGGTCCCTGCAGCAGATTTAGGCTCAGCATTCCCATCTGTTCAATGGAGATAATGTCAAAAAAGGATTTTAAAAATAATAATGCTTTTTTAAAAGCAGCTATCTTTTATTAGTCACTTATTTGGTGATGGGTACTATGCCAGGACCTTTGGCATACATGGACTCTGATCCTCAGGAATCTTCAAGGTAAGTATTACTATTTCCATGTTACAGATGAAAAACTAGGATTTGAGAGAGATTGGCTTGCTTGGCTAAGCCTGCACAGCCAGCAATGTTGGGGAAAGCCTTCTTACGCAGCTATCTTTGATTTCACATCACACGCTCTTTCTTTGACACCACCCAGTGTGATCAGCCTTTTCTCTATCCCATAGATATAATGAGAATCCAATGAGATCACAGATAGATCAATCAGGATGGGCTGGGCTAGACTGTGATTTAAAAACTGCTTCAAATTTCAGTGGCTTAAAACAGCAAATGTTTATTTCTTGCTCTCGCCACATATCCATCAGGAGTCAGCAGGGCGTTTCTGTGCAGCGTAATCACTCAGGGACCTAGATGGAGCAGCCTCTATCCTATGCGTTGCTCAAGAGATGCAGGGCCAAACATTGCAGGCACATTTAAAGCTTCCGCTTAGTTAAATGAGCTGTACATCACATCTACTCACATTATATTGACCAAAGCAAGCCTTGGCCAAGCCCAGAGTCAATGGAGTGGGAAAGCATGGTTAAAGGCAGAGAGGAAACAATAATTATGAACAAATAATTAATCTACATAGAAGACCATGGATGTAAAGAATACTTTGGAAGGTACTCAAGTGAAACAGCATGAAGTATGCTTTTTCCCATGGAGGCATGGTGGCGGGCCCCATGGCTCCAAGCTGAGCCTCCACATGCTGCAAATCCATGGATATCTCCTCTGTTATCAGGAATCTAATTATTACTCTGCTTTCTGCTCAATTATTAAAGACAAGGCAGTGAAGAGCCATGGTAGAAGGGGAAAGACTGTTTTGCAGTAACGACAAACCATATTTCATATGCATAAAGGGGAGAAATAAAAGAACATTGCTTTTACTCTTATAATTGCAATTTCCTGCTCGTTTCCTTTTCAAATTAGTGGATGTAATTGTTTGGTAATAAAATATCAGCATAATATATTAGAGGCAGAGAACAGACGGGCTTAAGGGACAGTTGCCAAGAACAGGAGGGAAAGAAAAGATTGAACAGAATCAGAGTGTACAAACCTTGTGGGTCTGTCACAAAATGTATACCAGGCTATGCCTGCCATTCCCCTGATCTCCTTCCTGACTTTTAAAAGAAGCAAATAAATAGCCTACACAAATAAGTATTCTTGATCTAACTTAAAATTCATGTCAGTATCAAGTTCAGATCAGGCAAAGAGAGAGAAAGAGCCAGAGAGAGAGAAAGAGAGCGTTTAGTAGGGAAAGAAGGAACGTGGTACAGAACAACAGTTTTGGGATCACACTTGGATTTAATACCAGCTCCACCACCCATGGGCTGTGCCACCTTGGGAAGATCATTAACCTCTCTGACCTCTCTGAGGTCTCCATTCATTCATTTATAAAGTGGAAATAAAAAATACTCTGTCTCAAGAGCTGGTGCTCCAAAAAAAGGAGCTGTTCATATTATGAGAAATTAGAATTGTTGCTTTAAACCCTGCAGAGGGAACTGTGATGGACCACAAGGGTCACCTTGGGCACAGTGTCAAACTAGGGAGGATTTTCTCTGTTGCCTTCAATTTTACTATTAGCTTTCCTTTCCTCCTCCTGGTGGCCCAGCCCATTTTCCTCAGGTCAATGCTGTCTGACTTTTGCCAGACAGTTCCTTTATCAGGTAGCACCTTGGTCATCACTAATGCCAAGCAGGCATTATCAGGTGCTACCTGATAAAGGAACCCCCTGAAAAAGGCTGTCATGGAGGCATGAAAGCCTCCTGGGCTGGGACCTGATGCCACCTCCCACAACACACTGTAAAAGCAGCCACTGTCTTTAGTGCCTGCCCTAATTGAATGGTTGGACTCCATAGGCGAGCCCTAAATTGGGAGCCATGGGAGGTTAGAAATTAAACAGTAGATTCAAGTCTGTAACCTCAGAAACCTCTCAGACTGGTAGAGGGAGGACAGGCAGCCAAGTCTGGAGTGGACAGTCTGAGCTCTGCTGCTCTCAGGTGCGGGCACCCTGGGAAGCCCCCACCCACAGGTGTGAGTTCAGGGCTCTGGGGATCCTCCACCCCAAGAGAGTGCCCCTCTGACCAGCTGCTCACAGCCCTTCCAACCTTTGAGGGAGCAAATGGTTTCCTCATACAAACAATGGAGAATGCAGATGCCCCCAGGAAAGTATCCTCCCTTTACCCTGGAAAGTTACTGGCTGATTCCCAGGGGAGGGAGCCTGTAGTAAGGGGAAGCAGATGAAGAATGCTGGGAAGAACTTCCTGGTTCAGCCCTGCACATGCCCAGGGGAGAGGAGACTTGCCAGAAAAGGAGCCGGTGGGGAGCTGTCCCAGGAGAACCAGGAATGGAGAAAATGACCCTCAGTTCCAGCTAGAGAAACCTAGTATGCACAGAAAGTAGAACTTGCTGGCGGGAGTTCTCTGTCACTCTATCCCCAAACCACTAGGATGCAACTCACCCCAGGAGCAGCTTAGTGGGAGTCTCAAAACAAAGGTAGTCATTTGCCTCCAGCACGAAAGAGACTGTGAAACAGATCCCCCAAGGAAGACCCCCAAACCAATAAAAACAGATAGGAAAGTGGAAAGAAATGCCCAAAGAACAAAGGCTCTCGAGGGACACTTCCAACTAGGACCACTCCTGGAGGCCCAGTGGCTTGGTCTTGTCTTCCCCAGTGTAGCCCCCTGCGCCCCGTGCCAGTCAGGGTCAAAGCCGGAGGTAGCTTGCACCAGCACAATCCCAGAAGTTCCCTCTCAGCTTCTCATTCAATCAACCCACAAATCCTTAGGGAAGACCTACTATGTGCTAGGTACACATTAAGCAAGCATAAAAATTCTGAAAGTGGTAGACTCCTTGGGAGTGGAGAATGCTGAGTTGGAGACCCTGTCAAAATCTTGGTCAGCACTGAATACCATCAAAACTTGTGCTTTTGGAGAGCCCAGAGGCCATGACTGAGCCCAGCCAGGAAGCCAACACTTGTCAAGGTGGTGAAGTCCAAGGTATGACACAGTTGATTCCCATCCTCGTATAAAATTTTCCTGGACCATGGCAGTAAGAAGGCATCTCTTTTTTTGTTGAACTGACCAGGTACTCTCTGCAGTGACATTCAAATACACTGTCAGTAGCAAGAATAGTTATTAGCTATGTTTCTCTCATCTATTGAGCTACCCCAGAGATTTTACTGTCTCTCACAATGCCTGGAGGAGGCTTGAGCAATAAATATGATGCATGGAGTGTATGTGTGTATTAAATGAACAAATGATCAATGGAATGTCTAAAGCTTTCACAAAGTATATGTTGTTGATCTAAGTTTTCCTCTTCTCCCATGTCCTGAGTATCTCAGGAGGCTTCTGGAATTGGATAAAGACACATGGCTAATAGGACAAGGTTCATATGCATATGGTGGTTAATATAAGTGCTGTTTTCATCATCCTCAGCTCCTCCCTGAAGGAGCTGCCTGGACCCTGGATGCATTTTCTCAGCCAGTCGTTCCCAGCCAGGAGAATCCTTGAAGCTTGGCTCATCATCTCAGAGTGTTTGAATCTTGAATTTCAAGTAGGAGAGCAGTAGACGGCAACAAGACTAAAGCTGAAAGCTTTGAACACACACTCGTGACTCCATCCCACTTCCCTCTTTCCACCACCTGCCAAACCCTAACCTGAACCACCATGTTAATTGTCTGTAGAGCTGGTGTTTGGGGCTACTTGACTTGTAACAGCTCCTTTATTGCTTTTTGACCTTTTCCTCATTGGGTTTGGTCCCTCCTATAGACTTTAAGGCCCTTGTGAGAGGGAAGCAGATACAGCAAAATAGAATGAGACACTCCCTGTCTCATTTTGCAACCCTGTCCCTTTATGCAGAATTTACAAAGGAAAAAAAACTGAACATAGTTTTGCAATTTGGGGACCCCTTAGCTCAGTCAGGTATTTGGGGAGAGTGGAAAAATTGTATCTTCCCTCCCAGGCCCCTGTAAGTGGGACCACTTACAGAAATTTGAAATGTACTTCGCACTTCACAGATACAGAGGACCACCCCATACCCTGACTCATTCCTGAGAAGGTTAAAGGGACTAGAAGCAGGTCTGACCCCCAAGTGGAAATCTACAGGGTGAAGGTGGAGTTTGGTGAAGGCTGCTTCACCAGGATTGGTAGAATAGAGCAAGAGATGCATGAGAGTTTTTCATGGACCAGATGTGGGTCAGGTGGAGAGAGGCTACCTAAAGCCTTCTTGGATCCTAACCAACTGAACTGCCCAGAAGAAGTCAGGCCCTCAGCAGAAAGAGGTTGGAGTTGTATCCTTGGATGCCCATGGCAAAGGAATTGGATTAGGAAGATTATTAGGTCACACACAGGTCACAGAAACCTCAGGTCACAAGACTCAGCAGGGAATCTCTTAAGATCCCATGAAGGTGCCCTCAAGAATTAATTAACTCTATCCATTGGCCAATACCAGAGACCATGATGCCCCAGCTGAGCAAATACTATCTCATCCACTCAATTCTCCTCCCTCCCATGCCTCTGCCCTTGTGAGACCCAGCTAGTGACCAAGTCAGGGAGAAGTTGGGCTGGAAACTGGGAAACCAGAGACAGCCAAAGGACCATGCCTGGTTCCCACCCCAGATTTCCAGCCTGAAGCAGTCCAAGCCAAGGCAGGGAAGAATAAGCAATGCTAAGTCCTATCCAGAGTTTTGACCATCACTTGAGACTAGATATCCCATTTACTGGCTCTAGCCTGCATTTGTGGCCTACAACAATGGTCATAGGTAGGTCTGTCTAGTATCTAAAAATTATCAGAAAAGCCATGAGACCTGCCAAGTTTCTTATCAAGCATAGGGAAAATTATTCCCACTAAATAAGTTTAACACAAATGTCAGGAAATAAAAATAAAATTGCATTTTGGTGATGTCCAAATCATTCATGTTAAAAGTTCCACTGAGGACCGCGCGTGGTGGCTCATACCTGTAATCCTAGCACTCTGGGAGGTCCAGGTGGGAGGATTGCTTGAGCTCAGGAGTTCGAGACCAGCCTGAACAAAAGTGAGACCCCATCTGCACTAAAAATAGAAACCAAATTAGCTGAGCTACTAAAAAAAAAATAGAAAATATTAACCGGGCATGGTGGTGTGCACCTGTAGTCCCAGCTGCTAGGGAAACTGAGGCAGGAGGATCGCCTAAGCCCAGGATTTTGAGGTTGCTGTGAGCTAGGGTGATGCCAGGGCACTCTAGCCTGGACAACAAAATGAGACTCTATCTCAAAAAGAAAAGAAAGAAAAGTTCCATTGAACAATGTCGTATTTCAAAATTCTGGATAAAATTCCAATTTTTTAAAATAAAAAAATACAGCCCTGCTAGTATAATAAACTGAGCACCAAAGAAAAAATTTCATAATGAAAAGTCAGGAAATGGTCACCAAGGCCCACCACAAGGCCACAACCACCCGAAAGACCACAACGCTCATCTCACACACAGTCACAAACAGGGAGCACATAGAGCAAATGAGACCAAAATTCATATGGGTCATTTAAGGAGATGAACAAACAAGCCAACAAGCCAGGATGTGGGTTGACTGGGAAAGCTAACAAAAGGCAAACAAATAAGCAAACAGAATTCTCTAATTTAAATATACAACAAAATTGTAAAATCTAGAAATGTTCCTAATTCTACTGACTCCTTTGGCACCAACAACTAACAGAAAGGCTCCACAGGCTGCTCGAGAGTTATGGACAGAGGATGTCTAAGTCGCAGGGCCTCCTTGGAAGGTTACCTGAGTGCAAGGCCCCACTGAATGGCATGGTGCTTCTGAACAGTTAGGGACCGAGAAAAACTATGCCACATTGTGAGGAATGGTGAAGCGTCCAGGAAGAATATGAAGTTCCGATGTCTGTACCCTGGTGGCCCACCATTCAAATCACTCCAAAGTGGCCCTGCCCCGGCAATGAGGTTCTAATTTCCAGATTCTGAAGGGCTGCTTGGAAACAGAAAAGAATGCTCATGGTCGGTGGTGGGAAACTTTTTGTCCAGCAGGCTCTGGAAAAGCAGAAAAGTGACTGACAGTGAGACGTATGTTGATGAAAGCAGGAGGTGAGAGCCTGGGGGTTGCCTCCATGCTGGCTCCCCAGATTGCTGGTGTGGGCACCGCACAGCTGCCCTCTCACCCGAGGCCCTTCCCACAGATGCCACCTCTCCGTCAGCCACAGGGTCTCTCCAGCATCATTGCTTTCAGCGCCCCAGACGGTCCTCTCAGGAATCCTATTGCATGTTAGTTTTACATTCCAAGGACCTCAGCTTGCTTAAGGATGAAAGGCCCTTGTGTAAAGAATATTTTCTGATAAAACCACCCTCCCTCCACTTGCAACAGGGAGAGAAATCTCCTTCAAAGACCAAACCAAGCAACCGACCTGAGAAGGCGGCTGTCAACATCGTCAATTCATCTGCTTTCCCACCAACAACAGCAAAGCAGACCACGATTAAGCAATTACGTTTAAGCTTTCTTTTTACCATTTTTGACATTATAAAGACCCAGCCTGAAGTCCGTTAATAGTCTCTCCCTACTCTTCTTATTAGTTTTAAATAATCCTTTGTCAGATACCAAATCCTACTCAACACCCGACTCAAGATTTGCTTTACACATAAGAAGACATCATTCACACACACAGGGGATTTGTGCAGTAAATCACTATAGCTCAATTTCCCTGACACTCACATGGGAGGAAAACAAAAAGAAGAAAAGGACGGTGAGCAAATAATAATAATAATAATAATAATAATAATAATAATGAAAGTCCGGTCAACCTGGCAACTTGAACGAGAAATGCAACCAACTGGTCCAGAGGTTGAGGGAGTCAGGGGCTCTGTAACTGAATGCAAATAGACCCTCAGTGGAAAAATCATGGGGAGGCGACAGGGCAGTGGAGAGAGGAAGGAAGAGATTTCTTTGGTACTTACCTGTATGGCATCGACTTCAAGTCGTCTTTAAGTGGAACTGACGGTATTACAAACACAATAAGCACTTCTAGACAAACTGGAATAGCAATCACTTCAGGAGCTGGGAAGCATTCACAATTTTGCTGTTGTCAACGCTTTCAGTAGCTTTAATTTTCAATGGTAAGCACAACTTCTATATAGTGTTGTCAAAACCGCAATGATGTTATGTCATTGAATATTAAAGGCCCGGCCTGTGGAATGCCAACACACAGATTTGAATTTCATGCTCACTCCTAAACATCAAGACAAATATGTCTAATTTTATAAAAACCTGGCCAGCCCCAGGGAGGCTGGCAATCATATCTATTGTTACACAAGTTCGTTGGAATAAAACCTGGCCCTGCTCAGTGTGTGAGGCCAAAAGGGAGCAGGAAGAAGAGGAGAGAGAAAACCAAGGACTACAAAGATAGACAGTGAAAACTGGCTGATTCTGTATGGCACTTGTCAAATATGCAGGTTTCTGGGACATTCAGTGCCAGTGTGTCTCAGCCAGCAGGTCTGGATTCACGTTTAATGAGCATCTTTTGGAAATTGTATGGCTGGGTCATGGGATGGATATTGGGAAGCTTGCAGGAGGTTGGAAACATGACTGAAATGGAGAAGGAAGTAGATTCATAAGGACCCTTCATTTCATGCCTTTGGACTCCATCCTGAAGGCAGTAGAACTCCCAGTAGGATTTTAAGCATTGCTGAGGTCATACTTGTTTTTAGAAAGATTACTTTGGCTTCAAAGTAAAAATTGGATCAAGGCAAGTAAAAGTGAAAACAAATAGAACAGTTAAGACTCAAATTCCACATGAATCTCTGAACTGGGGAAGCTTTAGAGAAAACAAAATATAAGTAGCTCTGAGAAGCAATCAGAAGATCAGGACCCTTGGTGCTGGATTAAAGGTGGCAGTGAGGAAGAAGGCACAGTCTGGGGTGACAGCTGGGTTTCTTGGTTGGACAATAGAATGGCTAATGATTCACGTTTATCAAGTGCTAGCGATATGCAAGGCTCTGTTCCAATGTGAGGCACAGCAAGGTATGATAAGTTGCCCAAGAGGAAGTGGTGAATCCAAGATTCAAAAGCACAAACCCAAGGCAACTGGATCTACAGTCCACACTTCTAACCACTGCACCATGCTGATGGCAGAGCTTGCTGCAGGTTAGAGAAGGACAATGAGTCTGGGTTTACAAGTTGACGTAGGAAAGGAGAGGAAAAACAGAGAGAGAAGGAAGGAGACTGCAGAGAAGGTGGAGTCCTGGAGATCACACAGGAAAGACATTTACCAAGATCCTGAAGAAAGCAAGATAAGAAAAAGTTCTATGGGTTCAGCCACATGGAGGCCATGGGGAATCCACCTGTATTTCCATGAATGGGTGTGGGAGACTGAGGGCACTTAGGTGAATGGTATATGATGAGAGAGGTGGCAATCCTCAGCATGAAAGGCATAGTAAACAGGAGAGATGGACTGCGCAGGTGCTGAGGGCAAATAGGCAGCCAGGCGTTGAAGGCACTAAGGTGAGGGAGGGATGGGGAAGGTGTAAGGATACCTGAGCAATGTGGGGAGGCGAGTGAGTCAGGGGTGGGAGTGGACAGCAAATGTCCAAAGAAGAAGGTTGAGGGTCTGGAATGAAAGAGCATCACAGACATACAAAGTGGTTGCCAGGATGTTGAGTCCCTGGTGAGGTTGCAGCTCCACCATCCACATGGGCATGGGGCGTTCTTCAGCCATGCCCACCAGCTTGAGTATGGGTGTATGTCTGGGTCCAAAGCTGAGGATTTTCAGGACAGTTTTGTGTGGATATATGGTTAGGGTGGATAAGAATACAGCAGACAGGTGCATCAATCTAAGTGAGCAAGTAAATGAACAGAGAAATGGGTGGCTAGATGAATGGATAAGTTCTTGAGTGTGGCCCCAGAGCAAACGTCCCCATCAGACCAACATGTAGCAAGCAGTGAGGCAGAGCAGAAACCAACCGACCTCATTCTGACAGGGAATCCAAGGATGAGCTAATTAAGAGTTGCAAAGAGCCTTTAAATGCAGGCAGCTGTGCCCTAGGAAAGCTCAACTCCGCAGCACACCCTAAATCCCAGCCCAGGGCAGCTGAAGCCCTGGATCCCAAGGTGATAGGAACAGTTACAGGCATGGGCAGCCACTTCCTGAGTTCTCAAGTTGGAAGTTACAACTTCCAGGCAGAGCACTGACATTTGTATCCTCATCTCTCTTCTTCTCCTTCTCCACATGTCCTCACTGCTTTCCTTCCAGATGCAGGTCAAATCTTGCTGCCTAATGAAGTCTCCCATGTCCCCCATTGTTGCTGTTCCTAGGTTCACGCTTCCATCACACACAGAGTTTGATCTGCACTCCATTTGCATCCTGGATCACACACATTAGCCTCTACGACCTTCTATTTCATGAGTCAATGTGGCATAGCTGAAATTACAATCACGGTTTGGAGCCAGAAAGACCTGGTTTTAAATCCCAGCTCCAGTGCTATCTGGAAAGTCACATGGTATCCTGGGTTTCAAGCTTCTTGTCTATAAAATGGAGGTCATAATACTGATATTGCAAGGTTATTAGGAGAATCGGGGGCAATTTACACACAGTCTACTATGTGCTCCAATGCCTGACACACTGGGTGTTCAATAAATAGGAGTATCATATTTTCACGATCATCAGTAATATTGTTTTGATGGCATGTGATATCTCTTATCCCAGTGCTCACACCTTTTCCCTTCAGCCCCCACCCCCATTGCCTCAAGCCCACACCTGTGTGCCCTCATTGGCAGATGACCTTCACTCCTATCCCTTAGGGTGACCCTAACCAAACTGTACAGCAGAAAAGGGGAAGCATAGAAATCCTAGGAGATGAGATGATGGGGAGAGGCCCCAGCACCTGTGGCCAAATGCTGTCCCTACCTTCAGAGACAACTGTTCATGGATGAGGCCCCAGTAGGAAATGGAAGGCATCCCAGCTGAGGTTCTGAAAAGAATTTAGGTGCAGGTTTGAGGATGCCAACAAGAGAGGTCAAGGCACCCCAAAATTAGTACAACAGGAGCTGTTGCCCCCCTAGGCCTGAGGGGGCAGGTGAGGGAGGAAATGATGTTACCAAAACCCAATGAGAGCTGGAGCCCTGGAAGAGGGCCCAGGTGTCAGGAGCTGCAGGTGTGGAGAAACAGCCGCGTCCAGAACTGCTGTCCAAAGCGGGGGGGAGCAGGGAAGAAACACTCTGCCCCCACTCTCTTCCCCCAACCCCAGCATCTTGCCGGTGCCTCCCGGTGGCTGAAGATAACAGAAAGACAGAGGCAGCTTGAGGGATGTGGTGCACAAGGAGGGGTCAGCTTAGCATCCCGAGGCAGCAGCAGGAACAGGTAAGGGCAGCAAGGATGGGGTGGGGGTGGCAGTGTGACCAGCACAGTCAGCAGAGACAGCGTGGCAGTGAGGGAGTGTTCGCACCACACTCACCAGCCAAGAGTTAATGTTCTCAGAAAGGACTGGACACCTGATTGGCAGGAGGTAATTACTATCATTATGTATTTGCTCAGTCGTTGTTGGGGACACATTAGGAAAACCAAGTAGAGCCCATTCAGGCAGACTAGGAGCAATGCCAGCAGGATATGAGGATTTCTTGACCCTGCATCTAATGACAAAATGAAGGGAAAATTGTGAAACCCTGTCAGACAGTCATGGTCTCATATCCAGCAATCACCACCACATGGCAATAAAATAAATAAAAATAACCTAAGACCTTGTCCAGATGAAGGAATCAGCCCTAACTCTGAGAAACATGAGCAAGTGGTATCCATTCAGTTAAAAGGAAAGCCCCCTAAGAGTGTCGTGGAGGATGGTCTCCACTCAGGGAGTCATGGAAGCGAGATGCAGGGAGTAGCCACGGAGGCTCCGATGGCATTGGGAGAGAGATTCTGATGTAGCTCACAGACCAGCAGTTATTTTCTTCCTGGAAGGCAAAGCAGCCTGGGAAATAAGCTACGATGCTCAGGGGATTAACGGTGCAGCCCCTGCCGGGAGCAGGTGGCAGCTCAGCGGGCTGGAGAGGCTGCAGCCCCACATCCCTTCCCCACAACAACTGTGAGTTTTATTAAGAGATGCTCAGATTCGATGAGCGTGGGGATTATGTGGAACTCATCTCACCCCTCATTTGACTCTGTTGATTAAGTTTCTTTCTCTAAGATCTTGTGATACAAGTGCATGGGAGGCTGGTAAGGGGGAAGCCAGCCCCTGAAATCCCCATCCCTGTGGCAGCAGGGTCGCAAGGACTCTAGGCACAATCTCGATTTAGGCCCCATACCAGTGACAGTCCCCTAAAGGTGACATGTGGGAGGGGGACGATAATAGTTCCAGCCACTTCTATCTTTTTAATTGTTGTTTTGTGATATGATACATGAAAAAGTTCTCTGAAAAGGCAAATATAAGGTATTATAATAAGGGCTAAGAACTGTATCTACAAATTCAGATTAGACATAAAGCTATAGTTTCCTCTTTGGATTGAAATATACATATTCACCTGTAATCCTAGCCCTCTGGGAGGCTGAGGCAGGCGGATCGCTCAAGGTCAGGAGTTCGAAACCAACCTGAGCAAGAGCGAGACCCTGTCTCTACTACAAATAGAAAGAAATTAATCGGCCAACTAAAAACATATACAAAAAATTAGCCGGGCATGGTGGTGCATGCCTGTAGTCCCAGCTACTCGGGAGGCTGAGGCAGAAGGATCATTTGAGTCCAGG
>CAUYRT010058600.1:0-14151 GCA_963574885.1 Lepilemur ruficaudatus | reverse complement strand
TTTTAGTTGGCCAATTTATTTCTTTCTATTTTTAGTAGAGACGGGGTCTCGCTCTTGCTCAGGCTGGTCTCGAACTCCTGAGCTCAAATGATCCGCCCGCCTCGGCCTCCCAGAGTGCTAGGATTACAGGCGTGAGCCACCACGCCCGGCCCGTACAAAGTTTATAATGATGTAATTCTAATTTGGACCCATGGATGTCATGGACCTAAGGCATGCACAACTTTCTGGTTTTTCTTTTTAAAAAAATATACTTACTATTCGTAGTGATCTCTCATCCCCTAACTCCTAAATACCTCCATCTCAACCCCTAGTTTTATTTAAGTTGCTTCATTTTAGATGTGAAATCCATTTGGGATCTAAATAAATGGATCATATGGATTAAAATATGAAAGCCTTATTTTAACTGATTACCTCAGACTCATGAATACCCCTCCTAAGTGTGATTGATGTCATGTGAAAAAACTTTTTAAAAACTACATTTCATTACGATACCAGAATGAACATACAGGTTCACACATTTTCTGGGTGAAAGACATGAAATTTTGGGCTTTAAGGTCTTGGTGCTGGGCCTTAGGCTGCAGTAGTAGCAGAATGAAAGCATAATTTGCATCAAAATAGGGCTTATTTGTCATCTGAGTTTCATTATACTAATTATCTGACAGAATCATCTGTAAACAATCTGCATGTCTAACAACCTCTCTGCAGACAGAAGTTATCTGCACAGTGACTGAGTAGCAAAGAGCACGAATCCATGAAGTTGTTAAAGTCTCAACTAAAAGTCCAGCAGTTTCTTTCGCGTCAGTTTGTATTTTGTTCTAAAGCTTACTTTAGAATAATACTGTTTAGCTGTTGCTTCATCCTTTGGGATGCCCAAGCCAAGCTGAAGACATCGTGCGTGGTAGAATGATGCCATGGCCATGCCTCTGTTGATGAACTCCGGCAGACAGTCTGTGACTTGGGCTATCATGGGGATGTCATGAACCTCGTCATAATCAGCAATCCTGACAGGATATTAAATTGCAAAATTAAAAAGGACATCAGTTGTGATTTACATATTTACAAAATGATGTGTCTAGAAATTGTCCTGTGCCCAAAGTGAAATCTCTGTATTCCTCTGAGAACTAAGTTGTTTGCTGTGCGGTGAAGCATTAATATAACAGTCAACTAATACCAGGGACAGAGGAACTAACTCAAGTGGTTACTTCACAGCTTCCCTCTGGCTCCACCCAGCAAGCTCACTAGAAAACAAAGGTATGCTTCTTTTTTCTTATAATATTCATATTGTAAGCTTAATTATCACTTTGTGGATTTAAACTGAATGAGGAAAAAAGCATTTTCTATTTGTTTGGATCGTGTATTGAAACACCAACCTTAAATTTGGACATAGGACCAGAAAACACTTTAAGAAAACAGCACATCTGTACTGTTTAACACATCAACGGCCATGTGAGTTGTATTTAATTCACGCTAGTTTTGAGCCTGGGCCTCATGAACCATATGAAAAGTCAATTCTCTGAAACAAATTCAATAAGTATGTTGTGAGTCATATACAAGTGGTGTACAGTGTAAAAACTGATTCTAGCGCTGCGTGAGTTGCGTATAACTCACAGAAAACAAAAATACAAATTTTTTATTAGGATCATTGTGTTTTCGAGGTTTTTATTCTATTTTTGTAATAAAACACTGTGGCCCCAGGGGAAATAATTTTTTTTTCTAGTGTGGCAGTCAGTGTGTTAAAAATGGGCAGTGAAAAGAAGTAATCCTTTATAAAACAGACACAAATATGGAGAATTGTGTGAAAATGAGTTCTAGTCAATCCCATGTTAACTACAGTGTTTTAGGGAACTGGAATGTGGAAAGTTCCAAAGAATTTAAAGAACTATTTAAAGCCTTATTTGATCAGGATGGGCACTTGCTTTGGGACATTGGCAGTCGCTCCTGTAAGTGGCCTGCTACCTGGAAGCCAGGCTGTTGAGGAGGAGCAGGTAGAAGCAGCTCCCCTTCCCTTCATCCTCTCTTGTGGATCGCTGCCCCACCCCAGGGATTGAGGACAGGGAGACCTTCCGGCCTCTGTCAGAGGCTTGACTGGGAAACACATCAGCACACAGATAGTCTAATGCCCACTCAGGGGACATCCAGGCCTGTTTTTCCTGTATATTGCTTTTGTACACTATGGCTAAATAAATGTAGGCAAGTACATGCAGCCTTATGGACTCAGGGAAAAGAAGTTTTTATATATATTTTATTAGATATTAGTGTCAGTCTTTTAACCATTATTCTCATTTTAAAGTCCATATGAAGCCATTATTTTAGTTGGGCAGTTACAGAAATGCGTGACTGAGGAGAGTAGGAAGAAAGTAAAATATAATAGACATTTCTGATGTGCCAAGCTATGTAAAGTACTTTATATATGCCATTTTTATAATCCTGCTGTAAAAGTATTTTCTTCTTACAAACAAAGTAATTGATGCTTAAAAAGTTAAACTTGCTTAAGCTAATAGCACTGAAATCCTAAAGACTGATGGAATAGAATTGTGTTATACAATATGGTAACCACTAGCCATGGGGCTATTTAAGTTAATTAAAATTAAATAAGATGTAAAAGTTTAGTGCTAAGTAGCACTAGATGCACCTCAACTGTTTAGTAGCCATCATTTCCAACACTGCAGAAAGGTCTATTGACAGAACTGGCATAGAACATCTAGTAGGAGTTCTTGTAAATACTTTTATCCAGCTTACTTACTCAAACCTTACTGCTATGATTTGAACAATGTGTCTGCTCCAAAATTCATATGTTGCCAATGTGATAGCATCAAGTGGCTATCACTTTTTAAGAAAGTGATTAGGTCATGAGGGCTCCTCCGTTGTGAATGGGATTAAGGCCCTTATAAAAGAGGCTTTGTGCAGCTTTCAGCTAACTTGCCCTCTGCCTTCCACTGCCGTGTGAGGACACAGTATTGCTCGCATCCAGAGGATGCAGCCCTCCCCAGACAACCAAACCTGCCACCGCCTTGATCTTGGACTTCTCGGCCCCCAGAGCTATAAGAAATAAATTTCTGTTTATTATAAATTACCGACTCTGTAGTAATCTGTTACAGTAGCACAAAGCAGACATTCACCTTTTGGAAAATGCAACACACTTTGTAAAAAATTTCATCTTATAATAATACTCCACAAGATTCCCTTGAGCATAGACATTTCCACGTTCTGCTGCTTCTCTTAAGCAATGCAGGGCAGCTTCAGTGTCCCGGCGGATGCCTTGTCCATAAAAGTACATGAGACCAAGTGCACCCTGGGACTCCAGATTTCCATTGCCACACGCTTCTGAATGCCAATAAAATGCCTAAGAAAAAGCACAATTTCATCATTCTATTTATTACTCATGAGGTGAAATTATAAGGGAATACTAGAAAGAAAAAAAGTCTTTTAAGTATAAGGTAGTACTGTGATTCATCTCAAAGTAACAGTTGCTAGCCTCTTGAATGTCTTTCACACTAGCACCAAACTCACATGCTTACAGAGTGTGAAGGTGAGTTCCACTGCTGTCTACCCACAGTTGCAGGTGAGGTCATGGCAGAGGAGGATCAGCTGTCCTAGGTTGCAGGATTCTTGATATACCAGAGTAAGGATCAACAACGTGCAAAATAGGAACTTGTGTGAAAGGCTTTGAGGCGCAGCAGGGTCGCTGAGGCTAAGGGATAGGTAAAGCTCCAAGTGCATCTCAGAGGCGGCAGCTGCCCAAAGACAACCAAGGATAAAAAGCTTTATGTAGTCTCAAGCACATTTGCTTAATTCACAGTTACAGTGAATTTGTATTAGTTGAAAAAATTCTTTCCAAGTAGCTGTTTCATTATCCATCTGAGAATGGTCTTGGCTATGGTACTCTTACAAGCTTGCCATTAACTCCTCTCTGACAAGTAGGACTCAGCCCTACATTTCTTTTTCCCTATAGAATTTTTGGAAGATGTTTCAGTCATTGATGATGAAAGGGATTATATTTCTGTGAAAATCTTAAATGGATTTAATTTCCAATTTTTAGTATATTTTACTTGTATCATATATTCCTCAAATCCAAGGTAATATTAATTTATTCATACTTAAAAGGATTTAGGTCCAGGCTGTCCACCTTTTGGCTTTTATAGTATACTCTGTATATGTAACTTTTTATAGTATACAAAATACTCTTCACATTTATGGTCTCCTTTGGTAAAGGTAGGGAAGTTAGCATTTATAGATAAGTAATCGGTGTGAAATGAGCTTTGAGGATCCTACAATGTAAACTTTCTTTGCATTTTAAGGAAGTATAGGAGATATTCAAATCTATACAATTATTCCTCACCATCCTCTCAAAAAAGAAACAGTGAAACAGATATTAATCTAAAAATAATGCTAGCATTGAAAAGGAAGGAAGAAGTGAGTGCAGTGGTGCATGCCTATAGCCCCTGCTACTTGAGAGGCTGAGGCAGGAGGATCCCTTTAGCCCAGGAGTTAAGTCCAGTCTGGGCCACATGGCAGCACCCCTATGTCTACAAAAGAGAAGAAAGAGAAATGTTACCTTTTCTAGCTCTTTAGGCTCTTTTGTTGAATAATACAATCCTAGGATACCTTGAGCCTTCACACTGGCTTTTGGATTTCCATTGTCTGCAGCAAAAAGCCACAGTCTGAAAAAAAGAAAGAAAGCAAGTTATTCTTTGTTTCAGCATTTCACTTAAACAAAATCTTGCTCTCAGGTAAGATTACCTTTCAGCTTCCTCATCTGATCGCTGAACACCTCTTCCTTCATAATAAGCTCTTCCAAGATTGTAAGCAGCTGCAAATTGTAAGTGTCTTGCTTTGGGACATGGAGAATCAAGAATTTTCTTCATATAGCTCACTCCTTTTTCCTTCCACAAAGGAAAAAAAAAAAAACCAAAAAACCCTGGTTTTTAGTTTTACCCAAACTAAATTTCTTTTTCCCAATAATGTTGGAAAGTGTTTACCCTCTGACATGATGGGTATGGGTCTACATCATGTCAGATGTAGAATATCATGAATCTATGCCTAAGGGGTATGACTGTCCTGGATTCTGCAGGGCTAGAGATAAGAAAGGAAAGAATTTGTAAAAGTACATCTAATCAGGCGTTCCCAGGAGCTCTGGGATATAAGGAATTTCCTTCATTTGAAAGCCTCAATACGAGTTTCCTTTTTTCTCTCCTCCTAACCCCTCACCACCTTATAACCCTTATCCTGAATTAGCATGGTTCTTAGAACTAATCAAAGTGCAAGAATTCGCCTGTAATGCTAGCGCTCTGGGAGGCTGAGGTGGGAGAATCCCTTGAGATCAGAAGTTTGAGACTAGCCTGAGCATGAAGAGTGAGACACCCCTTCTCTACTAAAAAAAAATAAAAAAATAGCCAGGTGTCGTGGCTTGTGCCTATAGTCCCAGCTACTTGGGAGGCTGAGGCAGAGGATTGCTTTAGCCCAGTAGTTTGAGGTTACTGTGAGTTAGGTTGATGCCACGGCACTCTACGCAGGGCAACAGAGTGAGACTTTGTCTCAAAATATATATATATATGATTTATGTAGAATAGATTATGCAGGTATTAAAATGATGCTATAGATTATTGACAAATGCATTGTTAGGTAAAAAAGATTACAAAACAGTATATATAGCATGGTCCTATATTGAAAAAGTACGTATGTATATGTATATATATACAAATATATATATATAAATTTATATATACAGTCGACTCTTGAACAATATGGGTCTGAACTGCATGTGTCCACTTATACACAGATTGTCTTCTGCCTCTGCCCAACTCATCCTCTTCCTCCGACACTTAATGAGAAGATGACGAAGATGAAGACCCTTATAATGATCCACTTCCACTCTATGAATAGTAAGTAAATATATTTTCCTTGTAATTCTCGTAACATTTTCTTTTCTCTTGCTTTCATGTGAGGGTATGTGTATAATACATGTAACATATAAAATATGTATTAATTGACTATTATTGGTAAGGGTTCTGGTCAACAGTAAGCTACTAGTAGTTAAGTTTGGGAAAGTCAAAAGCAATACATATGTAAGCTAAAAATAAAATCCTAAGCCTCCCAAACAAATGAACGGACCTGCTCTTGGCCGAGGGGACCCCAGAGAAACCTGAAAAACTGAGTTCTTTGCCATGATGGGAAGGGAGGTTGGACGTGCCTCGTTATACTTCTCCTTTGGAGTTTAGTCACAAAAACTGACCAGCATTAATGGTAAAATAAGACTGATAAAACACACTTTTTGTGGCAAAAAGATATCAAATTATAAGCAAGACCTAAGGCCATGCAAGGCAAGGGTTAAGTAATGCCTTACAATCCATAATCCATAGAGTCTTGTTAAGTCTTTTCTTTTTCTGGCATGGTATCACATGATGGGTAAAAGACTCCCGTATCGTCACTTTAGCATGCCTTTCTACTGACTCCAAGTTAATCTCTAAATCTACCTATGACCTGAAAACCTCCACTGCAAGATATCCAACCTTTTCAGGCCAAACCAATGTATACCTTCCATGTACTGATTTATGTCTTTGCCTGTAATTCCTGCCTCTCTGAAATGTACAAACCCAAACTGTAATTTGACCGCCTCAGGACCACTTACTCAAGGTTTCTTGGATTTGTGTTTTGCCCAGGCTGTGGTCACCCATATTTGGCTCAAAATAAACCTCTTTAAAATATTTTGCTGAGTTTCGTTTTTCCATTAACACATTGATTTTCAACTGCACAGGGTTGGCGCCTCTAACCCCCATATTGTTCAAGGATCAACTGTATATATAAATTTTTGTGCATGGGACAATATATTTTAAAATAAGTGTTCATATTTGACAGAATTTGGAAGAATTCTACTTTTGCTTGTTTTCTAATTTTTATCCATGTTCATGTAGCTTTGGAATAATTTAAAAATAAAGGAAAGCATTTTAAACAGAAATGTTATTGACAGCTAATGGTAGCCAAGAACATTTTCTGTGGTAAATCAGAGAATTCAAAAATTCTAATTGACCCCAGAGACTCAAATTGTACAAATGAAAAAAATTCATGGCAAACTGACTATGTTATTTCTCAGTCAAGATTTCCTGAATTTCCCACAGTATCTATTTCTGACCTGGTATCTCAAAATTTAGAACTTGGATGTCTTTACTATTTATATAGGGCATAAAAATTCCATTTTTGTCTAAGGTCACTAGATTTGACGAAAATTTCTATCATGTTTTTAGAACATATTTCAACATGTCAAAGATTCTGTGGCTATCCTTCCTGCTAAGCCAGGGACTAGGTACCCTGAAGTCCAATAACTGCCCCCACCCTGCACATGCTTCTGATGGTGTCATCAGCACCCTACTCCAAACTGTACCTTCCTTTACAACATTTATACCTTCCCCCATAATGGTTGGGACCAGGCCAATCCCTTCTCCACTCACTATGATGGCTGGAACTAAACATGTCACCAAGGTGGCCTTCTTGGCTGAGATGTGGAAGGGGTAGAGCTTGCTTGTGGGTCCTCCCAGGCCTCAGTGAAGACAGGAAAAAGAAACTACCCTCCTCTCCCCTCTCACACCCGGAAGCCAGGCTTCTCTCCTTAGAGGCCAGGGGTGCTCCCCTCTCCCTTGGTGCCGATGCCTGTGTGTTATGTATGTGACCCATCCCACGTGAGGGAAATAAAACACCTGGCACTAAAAAAAAAAAAAAAAAAGATTCTATGGCTAATTGAGAATCATGCTCAGAAAAAGGAATCGGAACCTTCCCCCTTCCCTGCCCCTCAATAAAGTGAACTCTCAATGGTAGAACTATATGTACCAGAAGAGACAAACCTAAAGAGTATCCAAAGAACAAGAAGTTGCTAATGATGTTTATTTCAACATATCTGCTCACCACTAGAACAAAAATGTAGTAATCAATTCAATATAGAAGCCATTCCAGTAAAATAACCCTAGTCCATATTAACATAAAAAAGGAAATTATTCGAAAGATTGTTTCTTTAGCATTTGCAGAGAGTCATTCAAAGTAAACTTATCACAGATTCAAGTAAAAAAAGGCTCAATTGTTTTTGATAGCTGAGCCCAGTCACATGAATCTGGAGGGCTTTGGAGAGAAGCTGCTAACCCTTCTCCAAGGGTTGGAGCTGGGGACTGAGAAGCGGGAGAGGGGCAAAAAGAAATCAGATTTGTTTTTTTACATAAATGTAAAAATGATACTGATATGATTTAAAATGCTAAAAAGTTATATATTAAAATATAAGGATAGAGATATATTATCAAAATATAAATTAATTGCATTAAATAATCCATTGACAATGAAATCTTAAATGCTGGGAACAAGACAGTAACTTACGGCATCTGGGGTGGTCCCCAGCCCATCATAATAGATCACTCCCAACTGGTAAATGGCTTGATGATCTTTTTCCTTGATTTCTTCAAACTGTTCTAATGCTTCTTCATACCATCCCTACAAGCCCCCAGAAAATATGTAATTATGATCTTAAAGTAATCCCAAATTGAGGCACCAACAGGTTAAGTATTTGTGTCCAAGAATATACAGCAAACAACCTAGCTATGTTTGAACCCATGCCCAAAGTTGCGAGATCCTGCTCTTAGCCATTTTGCTATGCTAGCCTCAGAACGACAAGCACACGATGAGCCCTCGAAAAATGCTTCCTGCCAGAATAAATGAAGGTGCCATCAAAAGGTTAGGGAGGAAGTGGGAAGACAGGTGAACAGCTGCCCAAATAGTCAATGGATGGTGAGGGATTGGGGATAGTGGGTCCCTTTCAAATCTTCCCTTGAAGAACGGAAACTACATTCTTGGCATTGGGATGACAGCTTGCAGAGTTCCTCCTGTGACTGCCTCCCAGGCTAGCCCAGCATAAAGTGGATAAGAAGGGCAAGTTTTTCCTCACTCTACATAGGAATGCATAAAGCTACCTGAGTACTAGATAAGATTCAGTCTTTAATTGTTATTAATATGAAGATAGTTTACAAATTATATTAAACATTTTGAGCAAAATAATAAGATTCAATCTTTATAGTGTGAAAATAGATTTTACACTAAAATGACTCCCATAAATGACAATCATTAGAATGACTTTTGCAGAGAAAGGTCAGATATCTCTGTAAGCTGGTAGCAGTGTGTCACACAGCCACAACCGTATTCTATGTAATATAACATAATTTCCCTGTATAACAAAGTAAGGGACTCTGCATGAAATTTTGATACGAGGATCTAACAACAGAATTATGGGAAATGAAAACAAATAAAAAATGATACCTCTTCAAAATACAGTTGACCTCGTAGGAAATATGCCAGAGTGTCCCCCCTTCTTATTCTTTCCTTCAAGAGCTGCAATGCTTTCTCCACCAAATTAGCGTGGCTGTAGTGATCTGATTTTAAAAAGGTAAAGAATTCCATTAACATACAATGTGAGTTTTCACGCTTGAATAAATTATGTAAAATTCATCTAACATTATTAATACTAGTTTTCTTCCTAATTTTCATTCCTGAAACTAGCCTCCTTAGCTCAAAGAAAAAGTATTGCCTGAGAAAAAGCATCATCACAGCACCTAATGCTGTGCCTTGGAAAATAAGGAAATATTTGTTGATTGGGTCTCACACTAAGCCTGTTCACAGACAGGTAGGAGCCCTAGCAATGCATTCTGTATCCATGCATTGGTTTGTCTTTGAGCAAAGCTGTCTTGTGGGTGAGTTAAATTCTTAATTTGAGACTTAATTAGTACTACTCTAACCAAATGAGCTAACCATCCCAAATAAAATTTTTTGAAAGTCTGTAGAAAAAAAAAAGATAACTTTAGATGACAATGTCAAGTAGAGCATGGCATTGTTCTCTTTAATAGAAGTGACATCTGGTTTCTGTTTTCTAGAAGCAAACCCTTAAGTCCTGAGAATAAAATCAAGATCAGGATGTTGTGCTTGCTTCAGCAACACATATACTAAAATTGGAATGATACAGACAAGATTAGCATGGCCCTTGTGCAAGGATCACACACACACACACACACACACACAGATCAGGATATAATTGTAAGACTTCTCCACTATCTGATTTGCTATCAGATAAAGTAAGTGGCAATTTCAGAGATTCTTGCAAGAAAGCTAGAAAGGACTGTAAAATTAACCACTTCCTTGAAATCAGTAAGACAAACATTTTTTTTGTCTCGTTTGCTCTAGCATACATAATAAATTTTAGTGAAAATATTTTCCAAGGGAAGATTAAATGTCAGAATTTGTACCAATCTTTTCCTTTCTCCATTGGAAGAATTTTTGATTCTTAGCAGCATACTGGGATATAGGGGCATAAACGGGGTTCTTGGGCAACTTTTCACTGGTTAACTTCATCCTGTTTCCACAATCTGTATTCTGTAAACAAGAATAAAAAATAAGATGGTAGAAATTTCTTCCTCCAGTAAAGTGCAAAAGAGACTCCTTCCCTGTTTGGCACTCATTATGAAAAGCATCCAACCCTCATTGCCTAGGGATAGGACACCAAACCACCAGCTCCAGGCTGTGAATATTCTTTCCT
This sequence comes from Lepilemur ruficaudatus, assembly GCA_963574885.1. Taxonomy (NCBI): domain Eukaryota; kingdom Metazoa; phylum Chordata; class Mammalia; order Primates; family Lepilemuridae; genus Lepilemur; species Lepilemur ruficaudatus. The sequence goes on along the minus strand of CAUYRT010058600.1, from coordinate 3,593 downwards.
AGGAAACCAGGACCCTCCATAGCAACCCTTCCTGTCTGTTCCCACCGCATGGGATTAACCATGAGACCTCTTTGTATGTCCTGTCTGGCTATGGGTTCACACACTGCAATGGGTCATGTCACTGCCACAACTACTGCAATTTAGTGGGAACTGGTGAAACTACTTGTAGATACAGTTCTTGTGCACTGGTGCCTTCTTGTGGCCTTGTAAGAGAAGTTCATCAGACTCAAATGAAAGCATTTGTTTATTTTACCTGGGAATACACTTTATTTTAGCTGTGGTGTTCAGTTTTATCTTCCCATCTGTATTGGACTGCCATGTCATAACATGGATCACAGTTGAATGGTAAATCAGAGACTTCATATAAAATGTAGAGGCCACCTCATTTGGGATGAAGGAGTCCAGGTTGGCCTAGGCCTAGGGTAGTGAGACTCAGTTGTTGCTATGCTTTTTTTGTTTACTCCTTGGCATTCTGTTATAGCTTCCTTTCACCAATCAAAAACAAGCTTGCAGTAAAGGTTCCTGATTGGTGGTTGAGAGAAGGACTCAAGGACCCATAATATGATTGGATAGCTGCATTTATATAATTACATACTATTTTAGACAATAGATTGCTTCATTGAGAATGTAATGCAGAAAAGGGAGATAAATTCAGTATATTAGGGGAAAAAAATCACTGAACTGTCTTTGTGATTTTGGAATAGTCATTTAATCTTTTCTTTTTTTTTTTTTTTTGAGACAGAGTCTCACGCTTTTTCCCGGGCTAGAGTCCTGTGGTGTCAGCCTGGCTCACAGCAACCTCAAACTCCTGGGCTCAAGCGATTCTTCTGCCTCAGCCTCCCCAGTAGCTGGGACTACAGGCATGCGCCACCATGCCTGGCTAATATTTTCTATATATATTTAGTTGGCCAATTAATTTCTTTCTATTACTAGTAGAGACAGGGTCTCGCTCTTGCTCAGGCCGGTTTCGAACTCCTGACCTTGAGCAATCCACCTGCTTCAGCCTCCCAGAGTGCTAGGATTACAGGCGTGAGCCACCGCGCCCGGCGTCGTTTAATCTTTTTAAGAGTCAATTTCCTCGTCTGCAGTTTGGACTATAAGTAGTTTGAACTGAAAAAATGTTAAATGTCCCTTCTTAGATGTATACAATTCTTTGATTATATGATTCCTAAAATCTATGGTTGCCTTAGTGAATATAAAAATTTCCAGTGAGCTTTAGGGTGAAGGACTATTAGGTAAGTTATAAAGAAGAAAAACAATCCAAATAGATCATGCAGATAGCAGAGACGCGTCATTGTCACTGAAGACATTCACCCAGAGTGCTACTATATCCAGAAAGTCTAAGAAAAAATTTGGCATGTTCACAAAGGGCATCAGAAATGAAACAAATCAGAAAACAAGACCTTACCTCACTGAAACTCACATTGCCCTTTCTGGTTATCACATTGCACATGGTTTTTGTTGCTGTAGCTTAAAAGAAGTGTCAAAGATAGTCTGTAAAATAAAAACGAAGGTTGATTGAGCTCTTACTAAATGCCAGGTATTGTTCTTTGTTTTAACTGCTTTACAGGCATTACCCCCTACAAAACTTTATGAAATAAGTTCTGCTATGAAGCCCATTTAACATATGAGGAAACTGAGGTGTGATGAGGAAGCTCAATAAATTGCTTAAGGGCACAGGACAAGTGGGACAGCTGATAAGCCCCAATGCTTGTGCACTTCCTTATTAGTCTATTCTGTCTTTCCAAAGAGCAAAACTAATACGGTATTTTAACATGACTCCTATAAGAGGACAACTCAAAATTTAGTACCTTTTTAATTTGAAAAAAAGAGAACTAAGAAAAAAGCAAGAGTATGTGTTTATTTCTGCCAATCTTGGGATCTGATATAAAACCATCATTTGAAACTTGACAACTGTTTGCATGATATGTTGTAAATTTATAAAATTCTATAGTAGAAATTATAGACATTAATTGATAATATACAATCAGAAAGAAATCTATGATTTTAAAGGGGAGGGCAGGGGCAGTGGATGCTAATGGTGCCCCTCTCCTCAGCTGCTGTGGATATTAATTGAAAACAAATTACAGCTGTTCTATCTCTGAAGCTTTGCCCCCAGCCAAACATGAAACCCCTCACTCCAGGACACTTTACTCCCTCTTTCTTGGAAACCACTCAGAAGCCATCCCCCTATTAGGAGAGGCCATCTGCCATGCACCTCGAGCATCCCTGCACATCCTTGCGGGGTGTGTCAGGGAGGCAAGGCTCTGAAAGCTCTTTGCATGGGCCATTCCCAGAGTTGTGTTTGCATCAAGCAACCTTGAAGGATAAGGTAATATCTCTCTACAGACAAACAGCAGGTTTGCTTCTCTAAAAAGCAGTGACTCCCCCAAGCTCATGCTCTTCTCTTGCCACACAGTCTCCTGAGTGTGCAGGAGGGCCCTTTGTTTCACCTCTGTGGGAATTGGGGGGCATGAGGAACTGGCTCAGACATCATGCTGACACTCTGGGGCTACTGCTTTTGCCATGAGTAATAAAGTCATTTGTCTCTAATCCAGGAGTCTCGTGTCCTCTGCCAGCATCCATGAAACAGGCTGGCTTGTTAGTTGTAAGGAGGGTAGAATCTCAGATCCTGCATGGTCCTTAACATCCCTTTACCTCAAGGTGAGATCAGCTCAGTTCTGTAATTTGTGCTCTGTGAGATCAGGATGAAGCTAGTTTTCACTTGAGCCCACATTCTTGCTCAGCATTTCCTCTCTACCCCCTGCCCCCCGCCTGCTCTATTCTGCCCTTCTCCCAAGACCACCCCCACTATATCACTTGAACAAAAATCCCATCTGGGGCTCTGCTTCTGGGGAGCTTAACCTAATACAATATGGACATGTGGAGGAAAAGGTATTTATTCTTTTCTTTCTAAAGTTGGCATAATAAAGGATAACTTTCCTTCCAATAAAATATTAGAGTATACGAGGGCTGTCTGCAAAGTATCCAGCAGCCATGTAACCATTCTTGTTATATTAACAATGGCTGGATACTTTCCAGACAGTACTGGTATGTTGAACAGTGTATGTGGTATAGTATGTGACTTTTTTGAACAAATAATAGTTTATTGATAAGAGTACTAAAATTAGCCTAATGATGAATAACTTTATTTAAAATGCTTGATGATAGGAAAGGAAGAATGATTTAAGAGGATTCTGTAGAGACTGGAGATAGAAGTCAGCTCTACTTCGCTGGCAATTAGCAGTCATGCCAAACACAACTGCAGACTAGAGCTGCCGCGTGAGGGCCAGATGAAAATAAGTCTGTCCTCAGAGATTCAGGTAAGTTATGAATCCTCTGTCCTTATGCCTTCACAGGGATTTCAATCAGAATGGAAGTGAAAAAAAATTAGAGAGTCTGTTATTTTTTGTATTTAATTTAATTATATTTGTTGGCACTTTTTTTTTTTATTTTTTTTTTGAGACAGAGTCTCACTCTGTTGCCCAGGCTAGAGTGCCGTGGCGTCAGCCTAGCTCACAGCAACCTCAAACTCCTGGGCTCAAGCAATCCTCCTGCCTCAGCCTCCCAAGTAGCTGGGACTACAGGCATGT
>CAUYRT010058597.1:0-29487 GCA_963574885.1 Lepilemur ruficaudatus | reverse complement strand
GTAGGAATTTGTTTTTATGTTCTGCTTGTTTGAACTAAAAGAAAGAGCGTAATAGTTTCTATAACTTACTATTATAGTCGAGGGTATTATTATTACGTATTACACTATACTATCACATATGAACCATTACGGTATTGTTATTATTATTACCGTACATGCGCTGTCGATCCGAGATCTGAGTAACACACAAATCCGACGTTCTCAGGACCGCGCGTGGTCTGTATCTGCAAACCGCCTGAGTATATGCTAGTCAGTAATTGATTTACGTTTCCTTTAAAAACTGGGATGCGCCACACGGGCGGGACGAGCGGGGGAGGGTGACTCCTGCCCCGCCCGCCGCGAGCGGGGGACGCAGCCTCCCCACGGCCGCTGCCCCCCGGCCCGCGCCGCGCCGCCTCGCCGCCTGCCTGGGTCCCGTACCTGCCCGCACCGTCCACCCTCCCCGGAGGGAGAAGACAGGTTCCAGCCGCCACGGTTATTAAACATCAACGGTGAAGCCAGAAGAAGTTACAGCCTCTCGTAACGTTCTTTCATTATTTTTCTCTTGTATGTGGAGAGAGAGTCTTAGGCGGGCTGTATTTTCCCTGAAATCTCTTTTAAAGCGGTTTTCACGCTTTAGCATTCCCCCACGTTTGACGTGGTTTCCTCCGGCATCTCCGGCGGGAACCATTCAATCCTTCCCGACGGGGGCGGCCGAACGGGGGCGGGCGGCGGCGCCGGTTTCGCGCAGGCCGCGCCGGTCCGGACTCTAGCCGCGTCGCGGGGCTGCGGCCCGGCTGGCGTCCCCGGCCTCGCAGTGCGGGCGCCCGAGCGGCCCCGCGCGCCCCCGCGGGCCGGGCGGTGGTACGGCCCGGCCTAGTCACGAGCCTCGGCCCCGCCGGGCGGCCGGGCTGCGGGACCGCGGGGATCGCGGTGAGTGTGCCGGCGCCGGGCTCGGCCGGCTGTCCCCGCGGCCAGAGCCGGACCGCCGCCCCCGCTGCGGCTCGGCCCCCGCGCTAGAGCCCCCGAGTCCTCCCCGCGGGCCGCGGCGAGGACCGGCCGGCGGCAGTCGGGCGGGCGCGGCTGGGAGCGAGTTCCGGGCAGGGCGGAGGCCGAGGCGGCGGGGCCGGAGCGGCTGGGGGCCCGAGGGCCTGGCGGAGGGGCACAGCCGAGGTTGCGTTGGTCTGAGGTGGGCGAGGGCGGTTAGCGTCGGGGTCGAAGACGAGGCCGAGGCCCTGAGGTTTGGAGGGAGGGTGAGAGGCACATCTGTAAACTCCACAGGGTTAAGGACTGTGTTCCGTGTTCGAACCCGCGTCAGGGTCCTTGATCTATTCCCATTTAACGTTGCCGTGAGACCGCGCTCTTTGCCCGCCCCGCCCGGGTTCCGCCGTCCTTCCGTCGTGCCTTCGCGCTCGGGCGGGGAGGGCCCGCTGGTGGGCTGAGAGGTGCAGCTCTGTGGTCTCCAGGAGGGCGGGCGGCCGTGCTGCTTCTCTCCAGTGTGGCGGGTGTTGTCAGTCGCATCCTTATCATCTGGAAACAGTGTTTAGCCCGGAGATTGGCTTGTTGTGGATTGAGGTCCAAGGAGGTCACCAGCGACTGTGGGAGACAGAGGGTGAGAAGGAACTTGCTGGAAGTGGTACTGCTGGAGGCACCAGACATTACTTTGAAAGTAATTGAGTGACAGCAGGTGACACTGTGTTGGCCCTTCTAGTGTCACATGTCAGGGAGCTCTGTAAATGGAAGTGCAGGTAAAGGGTGGAGATAGAAGAGCCACAGCGTGAGTGAGCCTGAGCTGGGGTAATCCCCTGCCGGACTTTTCACCTTTGCACTTACTGGGATCCCAGTGGAGGGCTTAATGAGGCTCCCCAGTGGGAGACTAGTTGTATAAGCTCCATAGCAACTCCTGGTTCAGATCCATTCTAATACCTTATTTATTTACACAGTGCTCTTATTTAGCGGCCTCTTTGGTCTTCCACGTCGCTATGAGAAGACCATAGGGAGTAGGGATGAAGCAGAGCCAGGATGAGGGCACACCACTGAGCAGGAGGGAGTGCAGACGCCACTGCCAGGTCTGTGGCTCAGACAGTGTGGGAGAGGGATGTGGATGGCACTCTGCCTCATCAAGGAATGTAAATACTTGCTTTGAGTATGATGATGAAGAGACTGTTAGGGGAAGATTTCTGCTTCTCCCTTGGTTCTAGAAAGCTTGTTGGAAAGGAGGAATTGATAGGCATACTCAAACCAATTTGTTTTCTTCAGCAAACTTCTGGTAGGGTTTGGAATTGGAGAGTGAACTGAGAACTGACCTCATGCTGCCCAGAGTTGTGCTCCCACATGCAGTGTTAAGCCTGCTAGGCCTCAGCTCTAGGGTGGTGTTCAGAGAGGTGAGGTGACACGTTTGGCATCAGCTGGTTGGCGAGGACTAGGTTGGTGTGACTCCAGACCTGAGTGCTTTCCAGTGGCTGCCTGGGTCTGTGGCACACATGGACAAGTGTTCAGAATCTTGTCAAACAAGTGCTTTTCATTTAAAAAAATAATAAAAGTAATAGCCTATGTTGATCCTGGTTCTTGGATGCTGGGAAGAAGCTTAGCAACATTGCCTCTGATTTCCCCTTCCCATTTGAGGAAGAGAGGGGAGAAACTTCTAGGCCTGCAGCCTGCAGGGTTAAATTGGCATGATGTGTATGCTGCCAAAGCAGCTGCCTTATAACCCAAAGTAGGAAAGAACAGGACTTTATATTTTTTAATATTTTATACTTTCAAAAGATATTTAAATAATATATTTATAATTAAAGAGATTCTTTATCAGATATTGCTTTCGAGTTGTAAGACTTCAGCTAAAACTTCAGCTGCAGTGTTAACTTGCCGTCAGCTAGTGTCCAAAAGGCCTGCTAAACCATTCGGAACCCCAGGGACTGTAAATCCTCTGAGGTTTGATGATGAGGATTGGAGGTTAGCTGTAAGCTACTTGAAAAAAATTTTTTTTTATGCTACAAAGACCACTGCTCTTAGAATTAGCTCTGGGTTTTTTCCTTACCTAGAAAACATCAGGTCTTCACATATGACTGCTGTCACCACACCTGACCCATTTGGCAGAGACCTTGCATGGTCAAGGCGGGATGGTGGAAGTGTGATTCTGCTAAGAATAAGGTTGGTGTCGATGCTCTTTAGATGGGTAAAACTTAGCCAAGGATTGCTATCATGTGGCCGTCTTGCTAGAAGGAACCTTACTTCTCTTCCATTGATGCCTCTCAAAGGAAGACTTGGCCTTCTTTTCTGGGCTTAATGTCTCTGCATTTACTTCGGGTTCCTGATACCCTTTGCTCCTCCTCCACCTCTTTGTCCCGTCAGTGGTCTCCTTGTCTGCTTGCACAATGAATTTTTAAACCATTGTTTTCCTTGACTTCACCATGGTGAGCTTCATGGCCCCTTCATTTAACTCCGGTCCGTTTGGGTTCTCTGCAACTAGACTCCATCTGTCCTTCCCCAAAGATGTGCTTATGAGCCTCTCCTGTCTGTGTGGACACCTCCACTTTCTGTGACAACAACTGTCATCTCTGTGGACAACTCCCAAATGTATTTATTTATCTAACACACATGAATTTGGTACCTCCTATGAACTGTTGTAGATGCTGGGGACACAGCAGTTAACAAGACAATGTCTCCAGCTTTAGGAAACTTTCATTCATAGTGGGGAAGCACAAACAATGTAGGTTCTAGTATGAGGAGCACTTGTACTCAAATAAAGCAGAGGAAGGGGTAATGGGGTTGCAGGGAAGTGGCTATTCTGAGCAGAGGGCATGCCGGTGGAAGCTGAATGGTGAGGAGGAGTGAGCCAGGTGGAGGTCCACAACATGTCCAGGCCTTTATCCCGGCCCTGCCCTCTCTCATACTGCACCTGGAATCTCTGTGGAGCCCTTGAGGCTTCCAGCGAAATGTTCTGCTGTCTCTTAAGTTTTACACATCTCCTTTCCTGCTGCCACCTCCCTCCTGGAACACCCCTGTAGGCACTAGCCCTCCACACACTGCCAGCCCCTGTGATCCCCACACCTGGCTCCCCAGCAGCCCTGCTGACGTGCTCTTCACATGTCTGTTTTGTGTCTGCCTCTGCCATTTCCAGTGTGACCACCCGAGCTCCAGCCCTACCTTAGGCAGGAGGACAGGTGCCGTGCAGCCGAGAAACCAATTACAGAAACATCAGGTAGGTCACAGTGTTAGTGGGCAGGCTGGAGCAGCAGGCTCCAGGCACAGCCCCTGGCAGGGGACTGCTGGGAGGGCCCACCTAAGGACACACCCCAGTCACGGCTTGTCAAGGAGGCTGTCTAGGGAACCCTCCATACCCGCCACCACTGTGCGAGTTCACACTTTGCTGCTGCTTTGCCTTCCTTCTAGGTGTGGCGTCTTAAGCTGTCTCACTGGCCCTGCCATGGTCATCACACCTTTCCTGCTAGGGCTGAGGACAGACAATGTCTAGCCCTTGGCTCCATACTGGGGGAAAAGGTCCCCAAAAGAGAATAGGGTCCTGGCCAGTGTCCGCTGCTTGGTTGAACATTCAGAAATTTAAATGGTTCCTCGTGGTGTGGAGCAAGGCTGTCCAACGGAGCTTTCTGTGAGGACAAAAATGTTCCCTAGCCTGCACTGTTCAGAGCAGTGGCCACGAGCCACATGCAATTAGCGCACACTTGGGACATGGCCAGTGAGAAAGAAGGCCTGAGCTTTTGTCCTAGTTAATTTAAATTTAGTTGCCACACATGTCTGTGGCCACCATATTGGACACCATGGGTCTGGAGAGTGCACAGTCTTTCTAGCCTAACATTCCAGACCCTCCTCCAGCTGGCCACAGTGTCCTCCTTTGTCACATGTCAGGCTGCTGGCTGCAGCTGTCCCTTCCGCTATCCCTTTGTTCCTGTGGTCTTGTTTCTAGAGCATCTCTCTGCTTGTCAGAAACCAGTGGACAAGCCCCCATCTTCAGAGCCTCCCTGATTATCCCCAGAGAGGCCCCTGTATCTGCCCTCCCTCCTGTTGTGAAGGGTGACGTCCATCACTGCTGCCCACAGCCCATGCACTAGGCCCCGTGGCCTTTACACCATCCATCAGATTCTGCTGTGCTGTAGCCAGGCTTGGGGGGTAGTGGCCCTTCCTTGACTCCATGTCCCTGCCAGGTGCTGCCCTGTTCCTGTCACTGCCACAGAATCTCTCAGAAGGGTTGTCTGGATTCACTCCCTCAAGCTTTTTCTCCACCAGAGAGGATTCTTGTTAAGGTCACCGGTGACCTCCATGTTGCTCTTTTTGAATTGTGATAAAATATACATAACATAAAATTTACTATTTTAACCATCGTTAAGGGCACAGTTCAGTGTCAGTAAGCACTGACTGTCGTGCAGCCATCAGCGCTGCTGTCTCCAGGACCCTTCATCTTGCAGAACTGAAACTGCGCCCATTAAACACCAACTCCCCACTCTCCCTCCCCAGTCAGCCACCGCTGTACTCTCTGTCTCTCTGGGTTTGACTGCTCTAGTTACCATGCATGAGTGGAATCATACAGTATTTGTCCTTTTGTGACTAGCATAATGTCCTCAAGGTCCAGCCATGCTATCACATGTGGCAGGGTTTCCTTCCTTTTGAAGGCCGTGTGACATTCCGTTTCCACCTTGCTAAAGCACTCCATTCACTTGGTTGCTGGGTGACCTGGAGCTCTCCTCCTGCCTTTCTGGCCATGCTGTTGGCTGGGTCAGCTCCTCCTCCTTTCTTCATGCCTTGAGTTCCCTGGAAGTCCCACCCCAGCACCTGCCGTGTGTCTCCATGCAGAGGCTCGGCAAGCACTCACTGGGCCTCCTTTGCCTGCTCCCCGCATTCTTCCCGGCCCTTCCTTCATGCCCTGCACCCCCATCCACAGTCTTGCCACCCTTCCTTGGGAACATGGCCACTGTCCCTGTCACTTGGATCTGTGGGATGCCGCAGCTGGTTCCCCACCTAACGCTGGCCCCCTGCAGTGTTTTCTGCCTGAATGAGCCTTTTAAAATGAGATTCAAAATTCATCTCCCTCATCTGAACCCACCAAAGCCTCTCCAGTCTCTGACAAAATCTTTCCATGGCCTGGAAGGGGCTATGAGATCTGCTTCCTGTTGCCTGTGCCCTGTCTCCTATTCTTCTCCAGACGCTCTGACCATCGCCCAGTGGCAGCATTGGTCCCTTCAGCTCCCTCCAGGTCTCCCCTCTCCTGTAGATGTTCTCCACCCCGGCCCCGCTAGGTCTTTGTGGCGCTCCTCACCTGGTGGGAAGGAGCAAGTCTTGCCCTGCATCCGCCCACTAGGAGCTCAGCTGCACAAGGGCAGCACCTGCAGCCTCAGCCAGCAGCAAACGTGTGCCAGCTGTAGGAACCTCACCTCAGAACCCTGTGGCCTTTTACTTGTGTTGCTCCAACGGGGTTTGCCATGTTTTGTCACTCAAAGATGTGTCCTCTCTCTGCACCATCAGTCTCAAGCCCTAGCACAGTTGCACCCAAAGGTTTTCTGTGTGCCTGTTCACTCACATTCTCCCTCCTCTGTGTGCTGTGACTGCTGTGCACAGGGACCCTGTTTGTCCTCCTCAGCTCCCCGGTGCCCAGTGCAGCACTGACGCAGAGCAGCTGCCCCCTGCGCTGGCTAGGGTGAGCAGGGAGTCCACTGCCAACACCCACATGCTCCCTGCACCCTAGAGGTGCCGGAGAGGTTTCACTGCGTGAACAGGTGCTGGCCAGCTGACATGTCCCCCGCAATCCTCCAGGCTTCTTGCAATCTCCAAGGCACCATGAATGCCATTGTTGCTCTCTGTCACTTCTGCGAGCTCCATGGCCCTCGTACTCTCTTCTGCACGGAGGTTCTCCATGCCCCACTTCCCCAAGGGGCTGAGAACAGGGATAGCCCTGGCCAGGGCGAGCAGGCCGAGGAGGAGGAAGGCGGCATTCAGATGAGCAGCCGGATCCGCGCACACAGCCCGGCGGAAGGGGCCAGCACTGAGTCCAGCAGCCCTGGGCCCAAAAAGTCAGACATGTGTGAGGCAAGTGTCTCTGGGGTCTTAGGAACATTGTGTTCTCATTGTGGGAAGTGCGGGATGGATAGGAGACCTTGCGGTCCCAAGAGCTGGGGATGAGGGCTTCTCAGGGAGCCCGGAGGCCGGCGTGTACTTCTCTGTGCCTCCCTGCTGTGGCATTCACCTTTGTGTTCACGCACTGCAGCCTGCCCTGGGCAGGGGTCCCCAAGGCCCGGTCCTCCCAGCGGAGTTTCCTCCTTGTAGATCCATGTTGAGCTCTGGGAAATTAGTTTAAATTTCCCCTAATGGGCCACTTCTTTGCATGGAGGACCTGGGTCGGGACCCCGAATCAGGGCTGGGTATCAGACCTACGACTAGGTGCAAACAAACCAACCTCGTTTGTTTGGTTCCACTGAGAAGCAGATGACACGTGAGAGGTTTGTCTGTTGCAGGAAATGCCTGTGAGAGGTGCAGGGACAGAAGGTGGGGAATGCCTCAGACCTGGGAGGCCAGAACTGGAGGGAAAGAGGGCTCAGCGAGGCAGTGGGAGAGTCCTTGAGCTGGGATTGGGGTTACCCTTGGAGGAGTCCTGTGGCCCGGGGAGGGGCTTGCCCCAGTGCCCTCCTGAGGCCCCGGCAGCTGTTGGTTCTGAACCAAGGGTAGGGTGGGGAGTGGATGAATCACCCAGAAAAGTGGCCCAGAGCACAGTGTGTGCCCTTGCCAGCCCTGTGCCTTGGGGCCAGCTACTTCCTGTGTCAGCCTCAGTTTGTCTTCTGTGAAATGGGGGTTCTCACTGTAATTCTCTCACAGAGTGAGAATTCTTGAATAGAATGAGATAAACCACACAGAACTCTTACTGTAGTACCTGCTGTGTGAGTGCTCTGTGGGTAAGATCTGTCAGGACTACCCTCTGGCAACCTCGACATCTCTGTCCTGGTTTTCCTATTAGGAAACATTTAAGTCCTCAGATAAGTACAAACCTAAAAACCTACTTTATACAAAAATAGGTTGCGTTTTCTAAGTCCAGGTTTGCGTAATCGTAAGACAGTTTGTTACCTGCTTCCCAGCTAACAGATTTTCTTTTCCTTTTGGTGGGCAGGGCTGCCGGTCACTGGCTGCAGGACACCCGGGGTACATTAGCCACGATAAAGAGACCTCAATCAAGTACGTCAGTCACCAGCACCCCAACCACCCCCAGCTGTTCAGCATTGTCCGCCAGGCCTGTGTCCGGAGCCTGAGCTGTGAGGTGAGCCGTGTGTGGCCGTGGCCGGTCTCGGTGGGAGCCCACGTGCTCGGAGATGGCCCTGAGAAGGTGGCACTGGCGGTGGAGAGGAAGGCCGGCACTCGTGTCCTCACAGAGAGGGTCCACGTAGTGCAGCATGGGGAGGGGATGCCTCACTTGTCCAGAACTTAAAGAATAAGTCATTTTGGATTCACTGGTTTCTGAGTGGGTGCTAGCTTTTCACTTTAAGCACCAAACTGTTATTATTTGTCCATTCTTGATGGATGTATTACTGACACAGGAGCTGTTTGTAAGGTACATAGTTCACTGCATCAATTGCCACCTCTTCTATTGTTGCAGTCCTCATTCCCAGCCTCAGTGATGGCCATGTCCTGTTCTCAGAACCTGCTGAGAAGCAGATCGATTTGTTCCCAAACTCCATGGTGGTCAATGCTGAGCTTGGGTCTTAACTCTTAGGTTTTTGTCTGTCACAGAGAATTCATGGTTCAATTACTGAACCCGCTGATGAAAGGCTGAGCCCCTCACTGTCCGTTCTCACTTAATTGTTGCCGTGTGCCTGCCTCTAGCCGGTCTCATTTCCTGCAGCTGGTCTGCTAGTAGGCAGATGGGCATGTCTGTTAGCATTGTGTGTTAAGTAAGAGTAAATATGTCACGAGGGAGGGACTGAAGTCCTCTTGTGAAAATAAAGTGTGCAGATTTTATTCTACGAAGTATGCGGTGACTATTTTGACCTGCTGGTTCTTTAGCGTATGCCAGATGAGCAAGGTGGCACATGTGTGGCTCAAGCTAGAAGAAGCAGCAAACCCCTGTTGGCCCTGGCATTCCACGATGACAAATGTTGTCTTTAGTAAGCTTGACCACAGGAGCAGAAGAGTGCAGAGTCTCCTGGTTTCACCCTCCCTTGCCACTGTCCCTGTAATCAATGCTGGCTGAATCGTGCCAAAAGAAAAGCCAGATGATGAGGCTTTGACCTGGTGTTGCTGAAGGGAGGAAAGAGCTGTCTTGAGTCACTGTCATTCCCTCCAGGTCTGTCCTGGCCGTGAGGGTCCCATCTTCTTTGGAGATGAGCAGCATGGCTTTGTGTTCAGCCACACCTTCTTCATCAAAGACAGCCTGGCCAGGGGCTTCCAGCGCTGGTACAGCATCATCACCATCATGATGGACCGGATCTACCTCATCAACTCCTGGCCCTTCCTACTGGGGAAGGTCCGGGGCATCATCGATGAGCTCCAGGGCAAGGCGCTAAAGGTACTGTCTGAGCACGAGTCACGGGGGGGGGGAGGGGGGGGCTCACACCATAGGAGTCTTTCTCTGCACCAAGGATGGGGCTGAGAGCCCAGGCAGCTTTATTGCTCTCGGCCCAAGGCTGCTGTGTTGCCTTCCCTTCAGAGTCGGGGTTGTCTACTGTACTGATCTCTCCTGCCTCTATTGTCCTGGTTCTCGTTCAGCTCTGGTTTCTTGGCTGGAGTCAGAACCTTGTTTCTCCCTTTGCTTCCTCTGACCTTCATCGCAGACTGTCCGTTAATGCTGTTGAGACCAGCCACCCAACCCAGACCTCCAGCTGTGGCATTGTGTCTCAGGACAGGCCAGGTCATGCTCTGGTACCCGCTGATGAGAGGCTGAGCCCCTCACTGTCAGTTCTCACTTAATTGTTGCTGTGTGCCTGCCTCCAGCCGGTCTCATCTCAGCAGCTTCACATCACAAGGACCGTTTCTTGCTCTTGCTCCGTGTGCGTTGCAGCAGAGCAGGGCACCTGCTCGTCACTGTCACCCCCATGGGCAGAGCAGCAGCCACACTGAAATATTGTACCTTCAGCCCGCTAGAAGGCAGGGTGTACCAGAGGGCCTTGTTTCTCTAGTCGCATGTCCCTCACCAAGGGTCTGAGGAGTGGGCCTGGAAGGGGGAGGCCTAGAAACAGGGTGCTGATGGCCACCTTCGCAGGCCTACAGCCTGCATTTCCCTCGAGCACCTAAGGAGTCACCGTAGGAGAGGGGACAGGAGATAGTCTTACGTGATTCTTGTTCTCAGTGGCTCCTAATCTAACTGGGGAGGCAAAGCCACACTGTTTGGAATTGTTAGACTGCTGGCACTTACTGTGTTCCGCGTCACAAGAGCAGAGCAGGACAGAGTCCTTGGAAGTCAGATTTGTGAAATTTGCTGTGAACAAGCTGGGTCTGGGCTGCCAGCAAGTCCAACTTGGTTGAAGAGGGTGCCGCTTCCCTTTGCATTCTAGGTGTTCGAGGCAGAGCAGTTCGGGTGCCCCCAGCGAGCTCAGAGGATGAACACTGCCTTCACGCCGTTCCTGCACCAGAGGAATGGCAACGCTGCCCGCTCACTGACGTCACTCACCAGCGATGACAACTTGTGGGCATGCCTTCACACCTCCTTTGCTTGGTAAACGGCATCCCAGGGCTTTTAGCAAGTGTTAGAATAGGAGCAGTCGTGACACATGGTGAGACTGCCCACGAATTTGGGAGGACAGTCCTTGTGCAGATCTGCTCAGCTGCCTCTGCATGGAGCTCCGCCTTGTACTCAGTAGAGAGCCCTTATTCTCAGGGCCTCTCACCCCTCGTGTGTGGAAAACATACTGAGATAGAATTCACTTCCCAATGTGTTAAAAACAGAAGAAGTTTTTGTACCAAGACCGGTGATTCCCTCCCTTTTTAAAAAGCAACAGTAAACACTCATCTCAGTTCCCATGGGTCAAGAAGTCAGAAGTGTCTTAGCTGAGTGGCTTTGGCTCAGGATCTGAGTTTTTGTCTTCGGGGGCTCAGCCAGCTGAGGTTTGACTGGAGGGCTGCTTGCAAAGCAGCTCCTTCCATGGCTGGCTGTGGGCCTGGGAAATGGCTTCCCCAGAGTGAGCCAAGAGAATGAGATAGGTCCAGCCTCGGTGGCTCACACCTATAATCCCAACACTTTGGGAGGCTGAGGTGGGAGGATTGCTTGAGGCCAGGAGTTCAAGACCAGCCTGGGCAATAGTGAAACCCGTCTCTACAAAAAATAAAAATTAGCTGAGTGTCATGGTGCACACCTATAGTCCTAGCTACTTGGAGCTGAGGCAAGAAGATCATTTGAGCCCAGGAGTTGGAGGTTGCAGTGAGCTCTGATGATGGCACTGCTCTTGACAGAGCAAGACCCTATCTCAAAAAAGAAAAAAAAAAAGAGAGAGAGAGAGAATGAGGTGGAATCTTCAAGGTCTCACTCACGGCATGAGCTCAGCAGATACATGTTGTCACTTCCAGTATTCCCTGTTTGCTAGAAGTGTGCCATGTCACTAAGCCCAGCCCCGTCGGGGAGGGATTAGCCTCTGTCATGAGAAGAGAAGGAGTTTAGTGAATCTGTGGACCTACTTGAAAACCACCAGTCTGTCCTTTGGCCACAAGTTGTTTCTGTTCCTCTCATTGCAGAATATATTCATTCCTTCCAAAGTCTCTGCCCCCAAATTCTCATTCCTGTGTAACCTCAGCTTGAAATCTAGGATCTCATGTCTAAATCCAGTCCTGGGCCACTATAATCCAAGGACTTTGGGAGGCCACGGCAGGAAGATCACTTGAGTCCCAGCTACCCGGGAGGCTGAGACAGGAGGATGGTTTATCCCAGGAGTTTGAGGCTGCATTGAGCTATGATGATGCACCACTGCACTCCAGTATAAAAAAAGTAAAAACAAAAACAAAAAAAAACTCTTGCATTGGGATCAGAGCAGCATCCCAAGTCTGTCTGGTGTGTAATGTTCCTCCTGCCCCAGCTCGCCCCCACTTGTCCCACCTACTTTTCACTGAAGGCCCTTGGTCACTCGGCTTGCAGAATTACCCACATTCATATCTTGCTGGTTGTGGCCTGGTGGTGTTCAGCATGTTCTTTTATACCCATGCCTTCTGCACACTGGTAGCAAGATCAAGGAGATAGGGGAGCATCAGGTTTGGTTTTTCCTTTGGCAAGAAGGCTCATATCTGGTGCTGCATTCTCCAGGCTCCTGAAAGCATGTGGCAGCCGACTGACTGAGAAGCTCCTGGAGGGTGCACCGACTGAAGACACCTTGGTCCAGATGGAGAAGCTCGCTGGTGAGCTTCTGGAGTACTTCTGCTGGGGACTTAGTCTACGGTGGCCATCAGGGTCCCCCCAACTCTGCTGTCCTGGTAGGAAGAGCTGATGAAGGGAAACATGGCTCTGAATGAGTCCAGGGTGAGCCAGTGTGACAGCCTGCCATTGGTCTTGGTATATTTGTGATTTCCCATCTCATTTGCCTTGACAGTCACGTGAAAGAATCTGTTCCCCAGGTAGGTTGGGCAAATCTGCTGTTGGGTTGTCTATGGAGAGAACTGGCTGATTGAAGGTATCTATTTTATGATGATGGCCACATGCTTGGCCGGGTAGGTCGTCTCTTAGTCTTTGTCCCTTTACAGATGAAGCACCCTGTTTCAGTTGGACCTAGGCTTTCCATCAAGGGCAGTGGTTTCCCAGCCTCCCAGGTGTCTGGGCCTCCCCGGGTTCCTGATCGAAATCTCTATGTCTGGGGCTAAGGGCCCTATTGTGTTCAGCTGACTTCCCACGGACCCCTGGTGTCTATCCTACTGAGCTTCTGCCAGGGTTGATTTGATTTTTGGTGCTCCAGGTCCACGGTCCCAGCCGTGGGGTGGGCATACAGTTTCTTGACACGTGTTGTGTGCAGCTTGTCATTACTAATGCTTCCCGGGCTTCCGTTCACAGATGAGTGGCCTTCTGGACAGTCAGGTTTGTCTTAAGGGTACTCCTGTAGGCAAGCACTTGACTCTGACTTGTGCTCAAATATGCTTTCCTGAGCAGGGTCTCGGCGGCAGCAGGGCATGCTCAGGAAAGAGAAGCCCTGCAGTCTGCCCTCATGCATCCGGTGGCCCAGGAACGTTTACTGTTGTGCTGACCGTGAGTCTGTGCTGGTATGGATGGCAAGGGCAGTGTTGCAGTCAGATTGCCTCGCACAGAGCCAAGTCTGTTAAAGCCTTCATGAGCTGGAACACAGCATGCAGGATGCAGTGTCGAATTTTGAGCTGCAGCGCGGTCACAGAGGAGCTGGCATCAGGGTTTAGGGCACAGCCCTTGGAGTCAGACAGACCTGGCTTCAAGTCCTGGCCCTGCTCCTCACGCGTGCCCTGCCCTGTGGGTCTCATGACATGAAATGGAGATGTGTTCGTTTATGAGGGCTGCCACAAAGGTTCATGGAAGTGACACTTCATCTGTGAAATGGGCATAACAGGGCTGATGTCAGGATGGTGGAGAGGACTAAATGAAAGGATGAGTGGATCCCTGAGAGCAGCTCCTGATGGGGCACGCTCAGTAGACACACACTGTCCAACGTGTTTGTCATTGATTTGAGTTTTCTCACCAACGGTGAACAGCTGGTGGCCCTTGAGTAAGTGCTTCTAAGACTTAGCGTGGTGTTCCGAGTTCAGTAGACAGCAGCTGAGCCTTCCCTGCCCTCCCAGGGCAACAGGGAGCATGAACAGCTGGCCACAGCCCAGAATCAGTACCAGTTGGCCTCAGGCTGAAGACGCACAAAAGGACTGTTGCACCCAAGGGGCAGCGCATTGTGTAACTGTCCATGTCACCTGTCTTGCAGACTTAGAAGAGGAATCAGAAAGCTGGGACAACTCCGAGGCCGAAGAAGAGGAGAAAGCCCCTGTGTTGCCAGAGGGTGCAGAAGGGCGGGAGCTGAGCCAGTGCCTGGCAGGGTCCTCCTCGCTGTCAGGCCTTGGGGGCTGGCAGCCCCGAAAGCCGCCAGTCTTCAAGTCCCTTCGGCACATGCGGCAGGTAGGCAGCTGAGGGCAGCCACGTCAGCGACTTGGAGAAGAGTCCAGTGTTCTCCGTCCAGCACACATTGTGGGCCCATTATCTTTAAAACCCAGCAGGGAGTGACCCAAGAACCTTCTGGGTGGGTGGCTGAAGGCATAGGGGACGTCAGGGGGCTATTAGCCGCAGGATAAGTGCTCCTCTTTTAGTGATGATATTGGTGTCTTTGAAGAAAGGTCCAGATGGTCAGTGTCCCGTGGTCCTCTAACCTAGAACCTCCAAAAGGGATTAAACCACCGTACTGTCAGTTTCCGTGTGGTCTCTGCTCTTTGCAGATTGAAAGTGATGGTCATTCTTACAAAAAATTAGGAACAACCTGCATGTCCAACTGTGGTTACAGTATATCCAAACAATGGGATGTATTATTGAAGAAATGAAGCATACAGTATGTACAGGGTGACACGTGTGGTGTGTGTGTATACTAAAGACGAAACAAAATCTAACCCACAACAGTATTGACCTTGGTTCTATTGGGTCAGATGGGAGGAGGGGATTGCTTAATTATAAGGGCAAGTTGTCCCCTTTTTATATTTTCTGTCTTTATTTTTACAGTGAGTGTTAATTTTATTAGAAAATAGTTATTTCTGTTTTGAACATTGAGACTGATTTAATGGCAGGTGCTCGATGGGCCTTCTGGATAAAAACACTCATTACATCAAAATCATGTATTTGGCTGAAATCATCCTTATTGATTGTTTACGTGGATTAAGGTTGGAAAGAATCTTGAATTCCACTAGAGGTAGGACTGTTTTGAGGGCGTTGAGGTTTGGTAAAATGTGGTATTGTAGTCTCCTTTTTGTTTTTTTGGTTTTGTTTCAAAACTATGTTTGGCTTCTTAGGAGCCATGAGACAATAAGCTGGACTCTTCTGAAATCTCAGTGTCATGGAAGTTAATGAAGGGTGGAAAGCTCTAGATTAAAGGATAAAGACATGACAGCTAAGAGCAAGCATGATCCTAAATGGTTCCTGGATCAAAGGAACAGCAGCTATAAGGGAGATTTGCTGGCTGGTTGTAATAGTTCACACCTGTAAACCCAGCACTTTAGGAGGCCAAGGCAGGAAGATCGCTTGAGGCCAGGAATTCAAGACCAGCATAGCAAGACCCTCATCTCTAGAAGAAGTAGGAAAATTGGCCAGGCATGGTGGTGTGTGCCTATAATCCTAGCACTTGGGAGGTTGGGGCGGAAGGATTGCTTGGGCCCAGGAGTTCAAGACTGCATTGAGCTATGATGATGACACTGCATTCCAGCCTATGTGAAAAGAGCAAAAAAAAAAAAAAAAGACATGTTCAGAGTGTTGGGCTTGTGCAAGTGGTATGTGACTGAGTATGAGGTATGTCACATCCACGTGGTCTTCCTGGATACAGCCGTGGTCTGGGGTGTGTCAGAGAAGCCCTGGCTTTGGGCAGGTGCTAATGTGTCATGGGGTCTGCAGCTTTCTTTCAAGTGGTTCAGCAAAATAAAGTGTCCATAAACAGAAGGTGAATGTTGCAAAAAGTTAACACCTTTTTGCTTCAAATTTTTAAAAATTAAATTGGAAAAAGATCTCAAAGGGTGCAAGAGCTTTGAAATCTGACTTTTAAATGCAGATCTGGAGACTTCCACTAGGCAGGTCATGCAGCCTCAAGCTGAGAAGATAGGTGACTTTCTCTTTCCTGACCCATCTTCCTTTGCTTTACAAAGTTTCTAAACACATGAATGAAATAACTTGCATTGGAAGGAAGAGGAAAAATATTTCTGTTAATCATGCAGAAAGCACTGCATTCTATTTTTTAGGTGCTGGGTGCCCCATCTTTTCGCATGCTGGCCTGGCATGTTCTTATGGGGAATCAGGTGATCTGGAAGAGCAGAGATGTGGACCTTGTCCAGTCAGCTTTTGAAGTTCTTCGGGTAAGAACATCTTTCCCTTATGCATATGTAGTGGGACAGTTATGGCCCAGTGCCTGACTTGAGGTGAGAATGTTAAGATGCTTCACCTGCTCAGTGCAGAACCTCATGAGCAGTTCATGCCTGAATCTGAGACCGTGGCTTTTTTCTCTGCTATTAAAAATGGCAGTTGTGGATGTTTTTTAGTTCCCGTGAAAGGATCTGTGTTGTCCTGATAGATTGATAGCTGACTACCCTACCTATTCCTCCCCAATCCCCAAGTCCCTCTAAGAAGCCATCTGAGTGGCTCACAGCTGCCGCAGAAGCAGGTAAGGCACTATGCCTTCCTCTGCAGGGGCATTCTCGACGAGGGTGTGTGGGCAGGTGGGCGCAGTACCCTGTCTCCCTCCAGAGGTGCAGTGGGCGACGAGGCCCGGATCTGGTCTGATGAGGTTAGATCGTCAGGAAGTGTGTGCATGCCTGCTGACTGCCAGAGCCTGCAAGGGAATGAGAATGAATGTGACACGATGTCTGCAGAAGCTTCTCTCTCTGTGGGTCGGGGAGAGAGACAAACGTCTGAGAAGGCAACGAATAAGAGTTCATGCTGCAAAGCGAGAGGCGGCACAAGTCGGTGTATGACTGATGACCAAGACGAGAGCTGGGGCCTTGGTGTGGAAGACACCCCACAGCCTGAAGGACCAGGGATGCCTCTGGGAGGAGGGAGGCTTTGGGCTGGGCTGCAGGAGAATGTGGGTTTGGGTGACAGAGACAGGCCGGGCTGTGTTGCTCTGTTCTCGCAGACCATGCTGCCAGTGGGCTGTGTGCGCATCATCCCGTACAGCAGCCAGTACGAAGAGGCCTATCGGTGCAACTTCCTGGGGCTCAGCCCCCACGTGCAGATCCCCGCCCACGTGCTATCCTCAGGTGCGTGCCGTTGCAGGCTGCGGGGCGCGTGTACTCCCAGGGCAGAAAGTCCTGCACCTCAGGGCCCAGAGTGGAACCGGATCTTAGTCATGGGTTTGAGGACGTGGCCTGCTGGCCTCGCAGACAGGAGCCCCCATTGTAGGGCCAGCTTGCCCTGTGGCTGTCTTCACAGGGCGGGGTTGGACGGGGCAGCCTCACGGGGGCAGGCCACAGGTCACAGTCCTGGGGTAGGAGGGCACATGTCCACCGAGAACAGCACATGTGATGTGGCCACTGGGGGCTCATTGTCCTGATGGACGTCACGGGAGTCAGGGCTTGCCAGTCTTCTCCCCCTTCCCTCAGCCTGAGGTCTGCCCTGAGGCTCCTGGGGCCGCTGGGGCTTGTGCCTCTGCCACAGAGAACCAGAACCATCCTGGTTGGTTGAGGGATGTTCACAAGTCAGCCTCCAGCAAGTTAGTGACTTCTCTGAGCACATATGTGAGGGGCAGGCAGGCGCTCAGCTGCCACCAGCAGACCCTGTTCAGCACCCAGACTGGGTCATGAGGCCCTCACTGAGAGCCAGTGCCTTTTTCCTGGGTAGTGTTAGAAACACAGGCTCTGGTTACACTACTAGCTGTGTGACCTTGGGCACTTTACTTAACTTCTCTGTTTCTATCTCCCCATCTGTAAAATGGGGGTAATAGTGGGACCATCTTCATAGGGTTGCTTAGTGTGAAGTGAATTGACATATATAAAGTAATTGATGATTACTGTAATATAATAAGTTATTAGCTTAACGGATGCACAAGTTAACCCCTAACTCTATTCACAAGTAAAGTGCAAAAGGTTTTAAATACCAAAGCATTACTCTCAGGAGACCTTTTGCCTGGCGGTGTTTCCTTGTTGATGTGAAATGATCTGGAGGTGGAGTGCAGTGGGCTTGTTGAGGGTGAAATGAGAAGCGCAGAATGGGTGATGTGTCTTGTATTGCCGCAGAGTTTGCTGTCATCGTGGAGGTCCACGCAGCTGCCCGCCCCACCCTCCAGCCCGTCGGGTGTGAGGACGAGCAGCCTCTGAGCAAGCATGAGTTCGTGGTGACCAGCGGGAGCCCTGTTGCCGCAGACCGAGGTGGGTGCCGCTGAGCGTGGTTCCTCAGGAGAAGGAAGGACGTGGAGTCTCCTGGCCCAGCGCCGACACCCCTCCTTTGCCTCCGCCCCTTTTGCTAGTTGGCCCCACCATCCTGAATAAGATCGAAGCGGCTTTGACCAACCAGAATCTGTCCGTAGATGTGGTGGACCAGTGCCTCGTCTGCCTCAAGGAGGAGTGGATGAAGTAAGCTCACAGCCTCAGCGTGAGGGCACTGCTTTGCTTTCTGACCATGGAGGGCCAAGCTAGTCACAGTGGTGCGTTCTGCCAAGGGAAATCAGAAGGTATTTCCAAAAAGAGACTGGCTCTGGCCACTGACGGAGGCAGTTGGAGTAGAGGTAGAGGTTGAGACCATGGGCTCCAGACCAACTCTGCCACTCACCAGTATGGGTGGCCTTGAGGTGACCAGCATCTCCTGCCTGGGGAACCTGCTCTGTGGGTAGGGGTGGTGCCCAGCTCTAAGAGCTATTCAAGGCTAAGGGAGGACTCCAAATGCATAAAAGAGGTTCGTAACTGAAGCTCTGTTATTTTGCTGCTTAATTAACTTTTAAAATCTGAAAGCCCCCTAACATGTGCTCCCTTTATTTTAAAGCAAGTTACTTTATTTCCTCCTGCCTTGATTCTTGGTAATTTTTGGTCAAATTTAGCCAAACATCATCCTGATTTCTTTCTTTTTTTTTTTTTTTTGAGACAGAGTCTCTGTTGCATGGGCTAGAGTGCCGTGGCATCAGCCTAGCTCACAGCAACCTCAAACTCCTGGACTCAAGTGTTCCTCCTGCCTCAGCCTCCCAAGTAGCTGGGGACTACAGGCATATGCCTGGCTAATTTATTCTGTTTTTGTAGAGACAAAGGTCCTTTTCAAATTCACCAAGGTGGACAGTCGGCCCAAAGAGGACACACACAAGGGGTCTTGCTCTTGCTCAGGCTGGTCTTGATCTCCTGGGCTCAAGCAATCCTCCTGCCTCAGCCTCTCAGAGTGCTAGAATTACAGGTGTGAGCCACTGTGCCCACCCCCTGATTTCAAATAATGTAGTGAAGCTTAGGAGCAACCAGTTTCTTCCATGAATTTAAGGAAACTTTTTCTTTCTTTGTTTTTACTGTTCTGGCTTGCCAGGCTTGTTCCACAGGGTTAGAACTGACGGGCCAGTGAGAGGCCCTTCAGTGTGCGGTGCCAGCTGTCACCATGTTTGATTGGTGACAGCTCGGCCTGTGGAGCTCCCACTGGTCCCAAAGCCGTGTGGGCCCACAACCAGGACTCTCGGAGCTGTGCTCTGCTGTCTGAGTGTTTTGTCTTTGGTTTTCCACAGCAAGGTGAAGGTCCTTTTCAAATTCACCAAGGTGGACAGTCGGCCCAAAGAGGACACACACAAGCTCCTGAGCATCCTTGGTGCGTCTGAGGAAGACAATGTCAAGCTGCTGAAGTTCTGGATGACAGGCCTAAGCAAGACCTACAAGTCACACCTTATGTCCACTGTCCGCAGCCCCACAGCCTCGGAGTCACGGAACTGACACACCCACCACACACATCTTCTGGAAGTGGTGCTGGCAGTCCACAGACTGTCCCCAGCTCCGTGAGAGGAGGGGCTGTCCTTTGAGTTTCTGAGCTGCTGGGATGGAGCAGTGTCCTTCCTAAGAATGGGAACTGCTGGAGTTGGCTCTGCCTTCTGGGGTCTGGGGCCAGTGGTGTTCTCAGCACCCTCCCACAAGCTGTGGGAGTCGCCCCAGCCTGAGGAAGGCAGTGGGAGGCGTAGGAACAACAGGATCCCTCTGCGGCTGCGCTCCTGCGAGAGAAGTCCATAAGGAGAACTGGCACCTCGGGCCTCTCTCACGCTTAGATGTCAAAACTCGTCAGAGCAACGGGTTGGGCCAGTCCGACGTGGTATTTTAGCTGCAATAACATATCTTCTCTCCAGGTTAATATTCAAACCTTTCCCATTCTGAAATTAGCAAGAGTCCTCTGGGTTTTGCATTTGAATGCACATTTTGCTACGATTGTGAATATTCAGGACAAATGCGAATCTTCAGTCATTTCTAGTCATCTGATTCCGAGTCAGGGCTCTGCATAAGGCTTTTGAGGGTGAAGTGGATCTTTCCCTCATTGTCAGGTCTTCTGAAATTTGTGTTCTGAAGTCATAGGACTTGTCTTCTGAGGTGTCCCCTGCCATTGCTGGAGACATTAACCTGTACCTGGTCGGTGGAGCCCCTGATCATTTTTATTCAGTGATGATGCTTTGCTGAAGTATCAGCTCCAGCTGTCTGACTTGCCCAATTCACTGTCCATGGTGAGACCCGTAGTTTTATTTTATATCACTTTTGCTTTTGTTGCTGCTTTCAACATTTACATTTGGCTGCAGTTAACAATTTCGGAGTATGATGCATTATGATTTAATACAATTTCATCATCTCACCATATATATAAATACGTATATACTTTTTTTTTTTTTTAAGAGATAGGCTCTTGTCATGTTGCCTAGGCTGGTCTTGAACTCTCAAACTCCACGGGTGAAGCAGTCCTCCCCCTCAGTCTCCCAAGTATCTGGGACAATGTGTGTATGCCACCACGCCCCCACCATACATTTTTAATAAGGATTCACGGCTTGGAGGGATTTTCTGGCAGTTTTGCTGATTTGTTTATGATTTTTTGTGTTTGTTTATATTTAACATGAAGACTAAGTTTATATTAATATAACTAGGCATATGTATAATGCAAGAACATTGGAACACAATAAAGATATATTTTTATAAACTGTTGACTACATGGTTTTATTGGTTTAATACCTGATATCTGCTTGTGCTCAGTCCCAGGAAATATTATGGTTAAAATAACAGCAGTGAGTGGCCAGTTCCCTGTGGTGTGAAAGTTTATGCTGCTGTAATGATCTTGGATGATCTTCTCAGTCTTTGGAGTTGATGGTGGAGAGAACACTCATTTCATCTGCTGAGTGTCTGCAACCATGTGCCTCACACTTTGTTCAAATTTAGGAAATGGTTCATCCCTTAATGATAATGTGTCTGCAAGGATTGTGGCTGGAAACATACCTGGGTGACAGTGGCAAGTCCATAAAACTGTAAGACTTACAGTTTCGTCTTCTAATTGGAGTGGAAAGGCAGCCCCCAGCCTGTGCAGATCGGGGGCAATTGGAGGAAAGAGAGGACCGCCCGTAGTCCTCCCAGTGTTGGGTGGAGACCCCTGTTTCTCTAGTGCATGATGTTCTCTGAGATCACAGTTCCCTCTGTTCAAAGACTTTGCCAGGTGTCTGCCAGTCCAGTGGCTGAGTCCCCTGGTACGTAGGAGCAGCTCTGCACTCATGCCAGAGGCACACGGGATCTGTATTTCTAGCACCTAGTAAATCTCATTGACAGAATGGCTGGGCAGGGCCATATACTGACTGGTTTTTCTAGACAGCTGCAGGCTTTTCCTCCCTGAGATTGGCTCCTATCAGTCCAAGTGCAGAAGAGTGGGAGACCTAGGCAGACTGCTGTCTTTGTGAGTGAATAGGGTTTTGTGATTTTGTAGCTTTTTCATGCCAAGTGGGAGAAATGGGAAACTAATTCCGAATCTTGGGCCTTCCCTCTGTTGGTGAAAGCAGGTGAGAGTTTCCTGTTAACTACGTTCAAGATACTTAGAGATTTCAAGACCAATCTGGAGCATTCATTCAGATTATTGGGCAATTACACAAGCATCTTTCCCAAATTCCTCCACTTAATTAATTCTTAAGATTCTTTACTAATTCTTAAGATTCTTTACCAGGGAGTAAATCTCAATCAGATACTTAGGCATTTCCTATCTGTTTGGCATCTGCCAAACTTTTTCATAATTTTTTACTTTGAAATGTAGACTTACCGAAAAATTACAAAGAGAATTCCTGTATCCTCTTCACACAGCTTTCCCTAATGTTACTATCAACACATACATAACCTTGGTACAGTTCTCAAAACCAGGAAGGTCATGTTGGTTCTGTTCTATCAAATGCAGACTGGGTTGGAGTCTCCCCTGTTCTAACAGCCCTTTCCTGCTCCAGGACTCACTGCACTGAGTGGCCAGGTTTCTCTGTCTGCTCTAGTCTGACGGATCCTCAAGCTGTCCTGGTCTTCCTGATTTTGACACTTTCGAAGTGCAGTGGTCAGGTATTTTGTAGAATGTCCCTCAATTTGAGTGGGACTTATGTTTTCTCCCAACAGAATGAGGTTGTGCATTTTTGGCAAGAATCCCTGAGAAATGATACTGTGCATCAGTGATTCTCAGTGCAGCATATCCCAGGGTACGTGATACTGCTGGGTCTTATGATGATGTTAACCTTGATCACATGCTTAAGGTCATGGGGTCTGCTGGGTTTCTGCATTATAAAAACAATTTGTCACTTGATAATTAATACTTTGTGGGGCCAGGCTTTGAGACTATGCAGGTATCTTGTTCCTCCTCAAAGTTTTGCCCACTAATTTTAGTATCTTTAACACCCACCAAGCTTTGCAACAGGAGGATGTTCCTAGTTGAGGTTAGGTTGGAGAAAGCAGGACAGCTTGACAGGGTGAAACAGAGTGGGGATTGTCCTGCAGCGTGTTCTCTACAATAGGAGTTGGCTCTTCTGTATGGGGCTTCCTGGCTATTCACATGATCAGCTTTGCTGCCTGCACAGAATAAGTTTAACTCTCCTTTCCTGTTAGATCAAGGAAACAAATAGGAAGAAATGAGTGGGTATAGGGGGAGTGGATATTGTGCTTTGGAAATATTCAAATTCAAATCCTTCCCTGCTTTCCTAGTTATGTGACCCTGAGCAAGTGACTTAACCTCTCTGAGATTTAGTTTTCTCATCTGTAAGACCCATTTTTCAGGGTTATTGTGAGAATTAAAGGTGATAATGTTTGTGAAAACATGTCAACATTTTCTCACTTCCCCTAACTAGAGCACCTAAATGGTAGCCAGTCGGGAAGGAGACAGATGGTATTAACTCCACAGATTGCCTCGGAGCAGAGCAGGTGGGCCAGGAATTATGTTCAGACGAATCATCACCTGTCAGGCACGTGGCTTTTCTCTGCTGGAAGTAGAACTAGTGTGCTGGCGCACTGGTTAACTCTGAAGCAAGTTCAGTGGAAGCAGGGTTATGGGACCACACCTCATCCTGGCAAGTTTGGGGATGAGATGCTGAAATTAATTCAGTTGCATATTCTCTGTATGTCATTTGGGTCGAGTTTGTAAGTAGTCTTAAGTCTTATAGATCCTTGCTGATTTTCTATCTCATTCTAGCAATTAATGTATTAAAAATCTTGTAACAATAATTGTTGAATTATCTATTTTTCCTTTCAATTCTGTGAGATTTGCTTCATGTGTTTTGGGGCTCTGTTGTTAGGTATGTATACATTTATAACTGGTACATCTTTCTAACAGATGGACCTTTTATCATTATGAACTGTTCCTTTTTGCCTCTAGTCATGTTCCTTGTCCTAATGTCTATGTTATCAATCTGGCCAGGCCAGTTCTCTCATGGCTGTTTGCATGCTGGGTCTTTTTCCATCCTCTTGCTTTCAACCTATTTGGTTTCTCTGAATCGAAAGTGTCTGTCATATAGACAGCATGTGTTTGATTTTGCCTTTTATTCTGTCTGATAATCTCTACTTTTTGACTTAGAGTTGTCTATCTGCATTTAATGTAATCATTGATATGGTTGGATTTACATCTGCCATTTTGCTATTTTCTATGTCTCATTGTCTTTTTTTTCTTTTTTTTTTTTTTTTGAGACAGAGTCTCACTCTGTTGCTCAGGCTAGAGTGCCGTGAGGTCAGCCTAACTCACAGCAACCTCAAACTCCTGAGTTCAAGTAATCCTTCTGCCTCAGCCTCCTGAGTAGCTGAGACTACAGGCACGTGCCACCGTGCCCGGCTAATTTTTTTGTATATATTTTTTAGTTGGCCAATTAATGTCTTTCTATTTTTAGTAGAGACGGGGTCTCGCTCTTGTCAGGCTGGTTTCGAACTCCTGACCTTGAGCGATCCACCCGCCTCGGCCTCCCAGAGTGCTACGATTACAGGCGTGAGCCACCGCGCCAGGCCCTCATTGTCTTTTTAAGATTTTTTTATTATGATAACATATATAACATAAACTTTACCATTTTAACTATTTTAATTGTATAATTCAGTGACATTAATTACATTCATAAAGTGTCTCATGCCTTTTTGTTCCTTTTTTATGCCTTCATTTTTGTTGAACAAATTTCCTCTTCCCTACTTTCTGCTAATTTTATATCTTATTACATCTATATGTGTTAATCCAACAACACAGTGTTTGTTGAAATTATTTTATGTATTTTAAAGAAATTAAGAGACAAAAGGATAACACAAACACATTTTTTATACTTATCCATATAGTTATCATTTCTAGTTCTATCATTTTTTCCTGTGAATCTGTGAATCTGATACTTTCCCTTTTAGCTTGAAGGAGTTCCTTTGGTGTTTCTCGTAGGACAGGTCTGCTATCAACAAATTCTCTCTGTTTTTATCTGAGAATATTTTTATTTCACCTTCATTTTTTGAAGAATCATTTCACTGGATTTAGAATTCTTGGCCAGGTGCAATGGCTCATACCTGTAATCTCAGCACTTTGGGAGGCCAAGGCAGGAGAATCACTTGAGGCCAGAAGTTCAAGAACAGCCTGGGCAACATAGCGAGAACCATCTCTACAAAAAGTAGAAAACATTAGCCAGGTGTGGTGGTGCATGCCTGTAGCTCCTGATACTTGGGAGGTTGGAGCAGGAAGATAGCTTGAGCCCAGGAGTTCAAGGTTAGAGTGAGCTATGATCGCACCCATGCACTCACTGTGCTCCAGCCTCGCCAACAGAGTAAGACCTTACCGCTAAAAAAAAACAAATTTAAAAAGCCAAAAACAACAACAAAAAAATCCCTGACAAATGACAAATAGAACTGGGGAAAGTTCAGAAGATAGGGTTATCATACGTCTTTGCCTGACAACAAAAGCTATTACAAAAGACTCTGCAAAAACTACAACCTTGCACAAAGGCCATCACAATCTTACACAAAATATTAATACACAAAAAATACTTCTGCAAGGACATCTGCCCAGCAGCAACTGCCTATCAGACCTCTGCCTGGCATCACCCTTGTTATTGATCTTTGTAGCCAAGGATAATTCTTTCAAGACATTTATGTAATCCTCATTTTTCCTTTAAAAATCTTGTCTTCCTTTACCTCCCTGAATATGCACATAGTTTACCATGGCACATGTATTTCCATTGTAATGCCCTAGTCTCAAATAAACTCCATTCCCTTTTAGAGCCTCTCTCTGTTATATAGTTTGACATATATGAGGTCAGAAGTAGGATGTGAAAAAGATCATGATCAGAAGAAGTTGGTGATTCTTGGAACTGGTGTGCAGTACTCACGTGATCCCTCCAGGCTCTCCCCTTCCTGGCTCACTTGTTTTGCCCTGGTGAGTCTCTCAGATCAAGCCTCCCTCTTTTTGGTACAAGTTCTTGACTTTATTCAGGATCTGATTTGGATAAGGCTGCCTTAATAAATGACCATACATTCCTCTTGGGATGATAAAATACTTTTTTCTGCTCTAGGAAGTTATTTGTAGTTTAAAGATGTATGTCTTTCTTGGTTGAGCACTCTGATTTCTACATAATTTACATTTTGTTTGAGGCATGTGTTTTTTGGTGAATTCACTTTTGCTCTGTGCACCTAGTTTAATATTTTGTTTGATCTGCACACCATGGTTAAAATTTTTGTGAACCCTCTTATCTGGATTTCTTTTGATTTAGTTTGACTCTTTTCCCTTGCTTATTTTTAAAAAATCTTCCAAAAGCAAAATAAACATTCTAAGTGGTGGGCACAGATGGCTTAATTAAAACTCACTAGAGTGGTCACCACGATCTAAAACATCAGTCTAAACTCCTGACAGGATAAATAAGCTTTTTGTTGCTCTTGAGAGATTAGTAAGACATGGAATGGGATTCTCAAACATGAAGGCATGCCATGTTTTCTGGTAGTACAGCTGCGTACATGTTATGGCCCATACTCACGCATCTTTTTAAACTGACAGGCAATAACATCAAGGAAAATTCAGAGCTCAAACTTTCTGGGGGAAAAAAAAAACCCTGAAGCTATAGCGTTAACATGTAGAGCCTTCTAAGTTCTCTGCCTGTCTGTCTGTCTCTCTCTCTCTCTCTGTCTCTGTCTCTCTGTCTCTCTCTCTGTCTTTTCTGCCTACTTTGAATTTGCTGACTTTTAAACTGGTGTTGACATAAAACTCACTACTTATGGCATCCCAGCCAAGATTAGGGGGGAAAAAAAAAGTCTTAAAGGGCTTTCAAATTATGGCTTTACAACTTACAACAACTCCATGGTAAGCAACAACATAGACACTTTTGGAAATGTCAATTTAGGTTTGCTTGACTAACAATCACTTAGGGTGATGAAACAGTTAATTGAAAGATAATAGTCTAAAAGAAAAGGAACTAGATAAATGTTCATAAAAGGTA
This sequence comes from Lepilemur ruficaudatus, assembly GCA_963574885.1. NCBI lineage: Eukaryota > Metazoa > Chordata > Mammalia > Primates > Lepilemuridae > Lepilemur > Lepilemur ruficaudatus. The sequence continues at coordinate 3,022 of CAUYRT010058597.1, read as the reverse complement.
GGCTCTTAGAACAAACAGGTCAAAGTCTTGAGCTCAGAATAATAATATAAAATATTATATTACATAATCTGTATATATCTGTCCAACATGAAAGTTTTTCTTGGCCCACCACACAGGGGCCAAAAAGAAAAAGCTGGCAAGGAAAAAAAAAAATCCTGCTAAAATACTTTTCCTGCCTGCATTTGAGACTGGTAAACTCATGAGGTAAGCAAATGAGATTGGCAAACAAAAGATAGATTCAAGGCTACTTGAAGATTTTGGGTTTTTAAAATGTAATTCTGCCAGTCCTTGCTAAAATACAAACATTGAAAATTTAACCCTAATCTAATTTGAAATGGAAAAAAGGGTGACAGACGGGGTGAAAGAGGTTTTTTCTTCAAACTGCCGTGGAAAATGCTTTAATCAAATTTTTGATCCACAGCCTTCATTAGATTACCTATCAGGGCAAATAATGTTTAGCAATGTGAACAGGTCCCAATTTTGTCAGAAATATAATTTGGATCCAACTGTCTGTTATGAACTGGTGAGTCTGCATTACTATCTCGTGACCAAAATTCTAAAATGAAAGCTATAAGAGCTTTGTATGTGGGTGGTGTGTGTGTGTGTCTGTGTATTTGTTTAACTGTATTTATGCATATGTATATGTGTTATGTTGTTATCTACATGGTAAAATCTGGCATGGTTGACCAGAAACGCCTTAAGGAATTGTATTCAGATTGGATTCGATAAATGAGTGTTCCTATAAAATATATTAATATTAACCCAAATGCCTTTTATGTGACTCAAGTAAATCTTAATAAATAAGCTGATTTTAAAATTATTGGTAAAGTAAAAATAGAAATGTCTTCAAAATTGTCAGCATACATTGTTGCTGGGTTTACTAGTCAGTTTTGTCTCTGCTAGATGTCTTAATATGTAAAAGTTTGACACAAAGACGATAAAACTATAAACCCAACCTAAAACAGAATGATCTTTGTGTAATTTTTTGATAAGACTAATTTAATATTGGTTAAATGAAAACAGCTGTATTTTCTGAGCTATTAGTAATATATATGTATATATTATATATATATATTTGGCTTTAAGTTTCCTACTTAGGTGAACACCTGTTCAGAGGCTATAAAAATGGTTGATAGGGAAATAATTTGAAAGGGTTCTAACTTTGTCTAATATCTATTTTCATAAGTAATCTAGGTAAATTGTTAAAAATTAATTAGGTAAATGTAAATGGGATTAATGTCTATAAATGAACTTTTCATGTAATTTGAAACTCAAAGTTATGTTAAATAATAGATGTTCATTAAATGTCTGGGTTATTTGCCAGACATTAAGCTAAAAAAAAAAAAAAAAACCTGAGACAGTGGGCTTTTGTAGCAGCCACACTGGTAAAATAATCACTTTTGCCTGGAGGGCTGGGAACAGCCTCATTCAGTTAGGCTACAGATTCCTGATGCTTTATCCTAAGCTCCAGCAGTTTTTCAAAAGTAGTGCTTCTCATTTTGCTGTCTTCCTTTGGTAGATTTACATTGCCCTGAAATGGTTGTTTTGACCATTTTCCCCAGTTTTATGTTTGTTTTTTTGCAGAGGGGCATTGACTGCTTCTTTATACTGCCATAACTGGACGTCCTTCCTCTCATTCTTTGTCATTTTAGATGAGAAACGCAAAGCTCAAAGAAGTGAACCAACCTGTCCTAGACCACTACAAAGTAGGGAAGCCAGGCTTAAACGCAAGGGTTCTATTTCTTTGGATTTAACTTTATTGGAGCATAATTGATATACAATAAATTATACTTATTTAATCCATACAATTTGACACATGTGTATACCCGTAAAACCATCACCACAGCAAGCTAATAAACATTCATCATTTCACTTCGTGTCCTTTTGTCATCCCCGCTAGGACACCATTGGTCTGCTTTCTGTCACTACAGTTGGCATTCTTTAGAAAGTCATATAGATAGAATCATACATACGTACTCTTTTTGTCTGGCATAATTGAAATCCATCCATGTTGTAGTGTATATCAGTACTTTATTTCTTTTTATTGCTAAATAGCATTGCATTATATAGCTCTACAGAAGTTTATTTACCTATGGACGGACATTTGTGTTGTTCCTAGGTTTGGGTTATTACACACCTACTATGAACATTTGTGTACAAATATTTGTGTGGACATATGCTTTCATTTCTTTAGGGAGTGGGATGGCTGGATCCTATGGAAGGTGCATGTTTAATATTTTAATAAACTTAATTTGGAATAATTGTAGATTTACAGAAAAGTTTCAAAGAGAGAACAGACTTCCCATTTATCTCATCCAGTTTCCCTTATTGTTAGCATCTTACATTACTGTCACACGTCTGTCAAACCTAAGAAACTGACATTGGTACATTACTATTAAGCTCCAGACTTTATATGGATTTCATCATTTTCCCATTAACGCCTTCCTTCTGTTCCAGGATCCAGTCCACTGCATGGAGTGTCCCTGTCGCACCCGCCCGGCTCCTGCAGAGACAGGCCCAGGGGCCTCTCTGTCCCACTCTGCGAACCAGCTCCTTCCCAGAAGGGCAGATGCTGGGGGTGGAGTAAGCACAGGGGCCTCCGCCTCCAGCACGCGGGCTTCTCGTGCTGCCGCTACGTGCAGATTCCTGGACAGTCCGTGTGTTTCCGGATCCTTCCCCATCGCTGCCTAGCTGCTCCCCCACGACTGTGGCCTGAGAGGTCCCCAAGGAGCTTTCCCGAAGAAGCCTGAAGCAAGGAAAGCCAGCGCTGCTTCAGGCCTCTGGGGCTGCAGGCCGTCTGTGGCCTGGCAGGGGTGGATGGTGCGGGTGGCTCTGCGGGAGAGTGGCCCCAACCGGCCCACAGGTGGCGGGCACAGAATGCCCCAGGCGAGCAAGCCGTGGCCAGGCACGTGGCCGCGGGGGGAGGGGCGCGGCCGGGCACGTGGCCGCGGGGCAGGGGCGCGGCCGGGCACGAGGCCGCAGGGGGAGGGGCGCGGCCGGGCACGTGGCCGCCGGGGAGGGG